>JAANSK020041466.1:0-17497 GCA_011763485.2 Isoetes engelmannii
ATTGAAAACCATTGAAAGCTATTTGAAAACCATTGAAAAAAACAAGTGATTCCCTTAACCATTAGAGAACGGTGATCCCGGAGGACGGCATCACCGACAAGTGATCCCGGAGGATAGCATCGTCAACCCTTATGAGCCAGGGCATGGTTATCCCGGAGGGCGGAATCTTCGGAAGGCTGATAACTTCCCCGTTATCAGCCGGGGCACGGTGATCCCTTTCTCCGGAATCACCAGGGTGGTGATCCCGAAGGAGGGGATCTCCCGTCACTTTTTATGGTGATACCGGAGGACGGGAGGCTGCCGGACGGCCAGGATGAGCCAAAATCACGGACGATCGCGATTCGTGCAGGCGTACTGACATGTGTCAGTACGGTATAACGGGGACCCCCGAACAAATTCCGTCGAGAAATGGTGGTGATCCCGGAGGCCAAAATTAACACCTCCGGGATCACCGAAACCAGGGTAACATTATCCTCACTTCAATTTTGGTTGCAGGGGCAATTTGAGGTTTCTATTTTAGCTCAAGGTTTATTTGGTAATTTCGAAATTGCAAAGGGCTTTTCGGTGAATACATAAAAAATTAGGGTTATTCTGGTAAATTTCCCATTATATTTTGATTCATTATGTTGGTTTAATTGATGATAAGGTCATTGTTTTTGCACTAACCTTTGTTCGTATCACATACCTTTCTAGACTTAAGGTAACTGATGAATGAAATGCCAATCTTGCTGATCTAGCCCATTTTGCTTCAACAAGGGTTGCTTTACAGGAGGAAACTGAGTATAAAAGAGAATGGATTTGTGGCTCGGTTAATAGCAGAAACAAGTTTTGAGACCTATTCGTTCTTCAGAGATGCATCTTCACCAAATGCCCATTTTCCAGCATAAACAATCCACATATCTAAAAGCCATAGAAAGTCCAGAATTAACACTCAAAGAAAGGGACCGAAAGTACGTATCAAAGTTACTTAAAGCATGACCAGGATTCCTCATGCAAGCAATGCCCAAGAAAACATCAAGCTGGCGTCCAAATAAATTCTCCACCAATCTTGGCCTTCCATTTATAATGTCCACCAGCAACCCCAATCGATTCCACTAATCCAATCCAAGGTTCGCCTCCTTGGACCAACCCAACAAACAAATACAAGCATAAGTTGAGGCTGTGAAGAGACTTGATATAATCCGCAATCCACGTTGAGAAGTTAGGATTCTCTTATAAAACTTTCAGCATAATGGCAGGTCTACAACTCACTTCGATCAATATCTTCACCATTGAGCATATTTGTCACTTGCAGTATTCTATAAGTTGTGACAATTGTTTATGATACAGTCAATGCCCCGCATTTAATAAGCGTGTCCAATTCTAATGCAAACCTGCACTACACGATAAAACATAATTATTTGTCTGTATAACATATAAGCCCATTACCATGGTGATAGAGCTCTTTTTTCCGAAACAAATTCTTCCTGGATAGCAAAATTCCCTATTATATTGTCTTACGCACGTTCCCAACCTATTCAATAATCACTTAAGCAAAACATAATGCAAATGATATACACTTGCTTTATTCTGATATTTGCCTGCTCTAAAAGCATTCTACAGCCTGAACACTGTCATCTTCCTAGATAGTTCAGAAGCTCTTGATGGATTCATGATTTCAAAGATCATTGTAGTGGCTTTGGAAATACTTAGTGATCTCCATATGCATTTCAGTCAATTATGCACTTGAAAGCCAACACATGCACTAAAGGGCTTGAGTTTTAGTCTGAAGCTGTTCAGGGTTTAGTGTAAGGTTATGTGTCGAATGCCTTGTTGACCTTGTAATTTGGGCCATTGATGATGCCATGTCATCTATCCAGTCATACTCATCCTACCCATATGAGCGCTCAGATCAAGATATCTGAAGGGTATATTGTTTGAGCTGAGGAATTAATAAAGATCATCCTAATCTTCATTTGTGATGTATTTTCTCTTTGTATGATGCTCTCTGATGTTGCTTTGCTTGATGTGCTGCTAATAAAATAAGGTTCTCTTGTTGCTCTATCCAACCTTGGTTCTTCAAAGAACTAAGTCGACAGAGAAGTCGATAAGAAGGAAAATAGGCCTTTTAAAACATCTAACACTGGACAAGCTGTATCACTTCTGTCATTAATGGAGAACATACGTTCCAACTATGACATTATGTTCTCATATGGACAGTGAAGCAGCTTAGAAATTAGTTTTGCAAATATGACAGAATTTGCAGCATCTTTAAGGGTCAGTCCTTTTACAGCATGCAAATGTATTTAAATAACATAGTTCTCATTGTAACTTAATTGCATTCACCTGTGGATGGGGAAGCCCACAACATTGTAGAAGCACCCAGTAACAGACTTCACCAAAGAGCCACCTAGACCCTGAAAAGAGATTGTATTGGTGTTTTATTAGGACCAAACATATTTCCAGCACTTCAATTTGGATGTTTTTCAGGTTTGTAACGCTCTTTTAGACCATAATCATTTTAACAAATTAAAAGTGCTTAAAATTTAAGACTTCACTAAGACTTTTGCAAAATTGGAGTTCAAGAATCGGTGTAACATTTCCTGTTTACCTGAATGCCATATGCGCCAGCCTTATCCATTGGATCACCAGTTGCAATATACGCTTTAATTTCCTCATTATCAATCTTTCCAAACTCAACCTTTAATTGGACGCAGAGACATCATGAGATAAAGTACGATAACATTCACATTGATGACAAAGAAGAGAAGAATCTTACTACTGTCTCCTCCCAAAAGGTTTGCAGAAGTGGAGACTGTTCTATTGTAGGATCTGGACAAACAAATACAAATAGATGGTTGCATTTAGTACCAATTTACTTTGTTGTAAGTATAGAGGAAGAGACGTAATTTGAATGCAGGGATTACTAGTTTAGTTAATGGAAGACAAATAAGAACACATAATAGAGGTCATCACAGAAGCATGAGCAAAACAAATATAAAAGGGGCGATCACATCTTCCATGAAACAAACCTATGTTAAGTAGACAGTACTTAGAATGGGCTGCTAAAACCTGCATGATAATATGTGCAGACTTAATATGATGTCGCATGTCCCCTATAGTGATATATTATGTGCAGCAGTAATGGCCTTGCAAGCTCAAAAATTTATGACCTCCTGTTGATAAAGAGACCTTCCGTGCGGTACCTGGTTACGCATGTCATAGAAGTAGATGGCCTCTGTCAGGAAATGCTAGCGACCCTCACTGCAAGTGTCCTGGAATCAATCCAATCTATAGCATATGAGTTAATGATATGCCATTAGACTTGTTAGCACACTTGCTAAGTGCAATAATCAGAAATCATCATATCCCTATGTCAAGAGCTTCAACTTCTTCCAAGGCTCAAAGGTTGCTTGAAAAGCTGCATGGAAGAGAGCTGTTCCAAGGGTCCAATTCATATTCCTCTAAGATCCTTCATTCTAAGAGCAGTTCAATGCCACATTCAGCATGCATTCTAAAGTCTCCTTGTATGTAACATGCTCAAATCTTGGGCTCTCTCTCTCAATTGTTGCACACGCCCTAAAGAAGGTTAAATGATCATGCTCCTTATGTTCATGATCAATCCCAGGCAGAACTCATATGATGAAGATGGCAGCTAACTGCTTCCTCTCATTCACATCCTCAAATTTCCAAGGATAAAAAATATGATGTCAAATCAATCACACATTTGAATATTGAAATGATATTACTAGTCTCATAAAAGAACTTTTGGTCATTAAAATCAACAACCATTTTTCTAGTCCATCTTGCCTTGCACGCTTATTTTTGGCTAACTTTCTACCATATTATTCCCCACCTCGCATAAAAAGTCAGGATCACCTTGAAAGAAACTGCCCCAAAAATGCATTAATCGCCAATATTTATTGGAAAATCTTGATAATAAAATCATCCGTCCTAGCTTTTAGGCCATGTATGGACAAGAAATTCTGTGATGGTTTACCCGTTTTGAACATTTCTTTCTGATCTAAGCTTATAAGTACTATTTGCAGAATTGAGGTCTATAACATAAGATTCGAGGACCAGCTCCTGTAAAAGGAAAACTAATGACCTTGTAATGTCTCTATCTTTTCTCTCCGTTTCAATTCGTGGAAGGAAGGGGCTATATGTGCCTGAAATACAAAGAGAAGAGACTTGCCTGTTGTTGCTGAAGGCAAAAGAAGTGCAACACCAGTAAAGACCTTATGCCGACGACCTGAAAATAACACTGATTGGCTTTTCAAATAATTTCCATGTACATTTTAAGCATATGCCTTTAAAGTTCAGTATGTTCGTATATAAAAGGTTTGTCCTATGATGTGATGTGATACCTAAACAGACCAACCAAGAGAAATGCCTTTGAAGCAGTATTGCTAACTGACGCTGCAACATGCATCATAGGAGCTATGTTACAAGATATGTGCTTCAGGGTAATTTTGATTTGATTTATCTAGTTAAATTCATCTACAATAGCATACAATTCTGCAACTTCTCCCCCTTTTTGTCACATGATAGTAATCCATAGTGCCATAAGTTTGAATTGGATCATCTAGTTGCATTTATCTACTTGAATTCATCTAGTTGATATAATTTGAGAGAATATGGTCTGCTACTAACGCACTAAGCCGACTGCAAAAACGTCTAGATGTATGTTAATTTGGCATGTTCAAAGAGAAATTGGACATCCTTGCTTGCTCAGAGTTCAGCCTTTTTTTAAAGAGAGAGTTCTTTTTGCAATGCACTTTAGGATTCTCTTTCGTATGTTCAAACATCAGAATAGATTGCCATGAACAAGGAAGATAGCACTTGTCACAGGCTATTGAAATCAGAAGAATCTTAACTCTCTACCATAGCAAAAACAAGCATAATAATAATAGTACTTATCATGCCCCTTAGAAGTCATATGAGATAACAATGTTATACTTATAGTACATATCATTGTTGATACAGGACTCACTCAGAGGTTCGGCTCTTTTTCACTACCTCTATCACTGTTAAAAATAATGCTTTTTGCCTTCGTTGGAGTTGTTATTCAGACAAATGATCCACAATTGATTTAAGGCATTCAATGAATCATTGCTACTGACTGATACAATTAGCATGCAAGACAAAAGACTGGAACTGGGACAATGACTGCTAAGAAACAAACGAATTCATTACCACTAAGATTGGAAAGCATGTTAAATGCATCCTGCGTGCTGCATGGTTTCTCCAGTATTGCTCCCTGCAATGGCACTAAGAACCTTATTCAATATCAGATTACCTACTTTGCAAGTTATAATCAACCTAAACTAGCATCTTACATCGAGTTCAACAACAGTATCAGCTCCAATAATCAGATCGCCTCTTTTGCAAGCATTTTCCTGCATGAATTTCCACCATTAAAATTGAAATAAAGCAGCAAAAAAATGCAAACTGATCCATGGATGGTCAATAAGTATGTTTACGAGTAGCTGGGTATACTTGCATGCCAGAAACAGAGATGTGTCAAATATGTAGCCAGAGAAATAATTAGGAAATCCAGTGGTATTTGCATAAGGAGCCAATGTAGAATATGCTCGTACAATAATGAATAACTAACCTCTAGAACACGCCGAGATACCTCAATGGTCTTGTGTTTTGCAGTCGCAGCAGCATAATCTAACAAATTAACATGTTATTCAGTAGGTCGAAATAGCAACAATGTAAATTGATTTCTTCAAAACATGCTTGTAGGATATTCAAGAGCATTGTAAAGCAAAATGTCACGGCATGTTTAATGCTTTTGTGAACTAGATTGCAGTAGTGTGACAAAGATACAGCTCAATATTCGGCAATTCTACTCACCGCCTGGATTACAAAATAAAGATTTATCCAAATTCTCGTCGAAGGCAGAGGGAATGACTTCAATTTGCAAGCCCTGCAAAATCATCTCAATAAACTTTGACATGCAAATTTTAAAAGCTAGAGAATGTGTTCATACGAGGCCACGAAGAAGCTGAGCTCGGCGAGGTGATGCAGAAGCAAGCACAATGTGTTTGCCAGAAAGCAAACTCAGGTGCTGTATCAACATCTTTGCCTATTCAAAAATTCCCCAGATGTGTTTTTTTTTTAGCTGTTCTTTCTAATACGGCAAATGCTTTCAGGCCACGTGGACCTTTGGGGCAAACAATTACGTCTAATCTTATTTAGTAGGTTTTTTTTTTTTTTTTTTTTTTATAGAAAAGATGGATAGATATTATTTTAACATCCACGGAGACCCTACAGTGGGCCATGGGACGGGTCTATACGACTCTAGGTAGTCTCGAACTCAAGACATACATGTTTTAAGACTAGTGTGTTATCATAAGTGATTACATCAAGATTTTAGAATATCCAACCTGATACCTATCAACAAGAACTGGAAATGAAAGGAAAATCAGGTCAAGCTCTTTACAACCGTGACCCATACAGGATCATAAATCAAGATGTATAACCCTAAGGTTTTATCTACAAAGAACTCAAGGAGTATCAAAACTGGGACTTCATCTATCACCAAAAATAGAACTGTTGCTTGCTACCAAGAGAACAGAGGTCGACCAGAAACAGAAGGCCAGCTCCACTGTACAAACTGCTTCTGTTAGTGCAAATCCAGAAGTAGAACTAGATCAGGATCCAACTCTCATCGTCATCATCATCATTATCTATTATCACCAAATTTGTGGCCCATGATTGGTCTTGGATTAGGAGATTCCCAGGTGCATCATGTAGATTTTTCCAACAATGCAAGAGAAGTTTAAGGAACATTGATGTAGTTGTTTGGATCTCAGCCCTTACTCAAGCCAAACATTCTAAGGTCCTCTTCAAGAGAGAATTTCTGCAATTGCGCCAGGAATAAGGAGGAAATTTGATGGAGCATGAAAGCAATCTGCGGTCAATCCTTCATCAATTGGCTGGCATAAATGCCACGTGGACCTTTGGAGCAAACAATTACGTCTAATCTTATTTAGAAGGTTTCTTTTTCTTTTTAGTGGAACAACCCAACCCTGGGTGACACATTATCTCAAAGCCTAGCCTATCCACGTGTCCTAGAAAATGACATGTACTAGATTTTGACCGTTTGATTTTGATCTAAACCAATAAATGGCCGAGAAAAAAAGCTGGATTGTGCCTATTCGGAACGTCGCCATAACTCTCACGGATCCGCCATCATTCAAAGATTAGTCAATTTCCCTTCCTCCCTTCTTCGGGCTCCGGTGCCTGAGAGACTGGAAGGAGAACCTCCGCGACCTATAATCATAGCCAGATCCTCTTGCCCTTCATTCTTGTTTTTTTTTTTTTTTAGGAAACCCCCCGTGACCTATAATTGCAGCCAGATCCTCTTGCCCTTCATTTTTGTTGCATCTTGATTTCGGTTTATGGCGTCCATTTTCTTCCCACATCTAGTCGAGCTACTCCAGATCAATCGCACTGTGTAAATCCGTATGCCTCTGTAATCAAGTCGGTTGCTCCTGTAGATCACGACTCTTCTTCAGCAAACATGTTGTCTTTCCGGATTCTCCATCTGGAACTTTTCCTCTCTGATCTGGTATCCTTTCATTGCCATTGCTATGTCAGAAATTGTGGCGCAAGTTTTTGGTAGCTTATCTGAGAATGAAGACTCCATAATATGCATCATAACATTTCTATTCTCAAGTATCTCAAGTCGTTCGCCATATTGGCCTCAAAGTAAACACTCGTCAATGTAAGCTTCTTTCCAAAAGATGCTCGATGGTACCAAAATTGTTGATTGATGTAAAAAGATATCTTGAGCCAATGGATCCGAGGAGAGAGATGCCCGAATAGACTCCAATAAGACTGTATCATGAGACCTCTCAAACATAGTGATAGCCATAAGGTGGAACTAATCAAGCCCGAACATGACTTGTGACTGCTGATCAAATGCAGGATCACCTGGCTTAAGCTCAAGGTAGGAGCATCGAGACAAGGCTCCGGCTTTCCTTGGAGAGGTCCCGGCCGGTACTTGATCACAAAATCAATGCTTGATAACACTTAAGTGTGCCACCGTGCCTGGCGACGGTTGAGTACTCGGGCAGATTGAAAATACTCTAGATTTCGATTATCTGTATGGACTGTGACCTTATGAAAAGACCCTTCCAGAAAACGTCTTCACTCCTCAAAGGAATCAACTATCGCCATCCTGTGACAGAATATCGCCCAGAGCAAAATCAGAAGCATTTGCTTCGACAATATATGGATGCAAAGGATCTGCATGAGTAAGAACTGATGCCGTAGTAAAAGCATGCTTCAGGGTCACAAAAGCGGACTCTGCTTCCACGCTCCATTCGAATGGCACATCTTTTGACGTGAGGCGGGTCAAAGGAAGGACAATCTCTGAATAATAAGGAATAAAATGCCGATGGAAATTGGAAAATTCAAGGAAACACTGAATATCTCGGACAGAAGACGGTGTTTTCCACTCCAAAATAGTGCTGACTTTTTCGGGATCCATAGAGACACCTTGGGGTGTGATACATTAGCCGAGGAACTCAACATTATCCTGCTCGAACTGACACTTCCCCTGCTTGGCATTAAGTCCATGTTCTCGCAGCTTCTGAAGGACCCTCTGGACATGCTCCTCATGCTCTTCTAGAGTCTTCGAATAGATCAGAATAGCATCCAAATAGATGATAACAAAGAGATCCAAAAACTCCCGAAAAACATTATTAGCCATGTGTTAGAAAATTGCTGGGGCATTGGTAAGACCGAAAGGCATGACAGTGTACTCAAAATGCCCATACCGTGTTTGGAAGGCAGTCTTTCGCTCATCACCTTCCCTGATCTGAATAAGATTGTAGGCACCTCGAAGATCAATCTTGGTGAAGTATCGTGCGCCTTGCAGCCGTTCAAGTAATTTTGGGATCAAAAGGAGCGGATATCAAGTGCACACAGTAATCTTGTTGAGGCCGTGGTAATCCACAGCCAACCGCAAAGTACCATCCTTCTTGGAGACAAAGAAGATGGGGGCCCCCTGCAGGAGACTGAGAATGTCGAATAAATCCCGTCGCAAGATTCTCCTCGATATAGGTCCGCAAAGCCTCCAACTTTGTTGGTGACAAACCATAGATAGTGCCAAATGGTGGGGTTGTCCCTGGTTGGAGATCAATGGGGCAGTCATAGTGACGATGCTCTGGAAGCTTGTTGGCTTTGACCTTGTCAAAAACATCAGCAAAATCCTTGTACTTATCAGGGAGGACAGGTGCGGACATCACTGAAGCAGAGCTAGTCGACAGGTGAACTTGAATTGTAAACACTGGATTGGGATCTTGTCTTCCTGATCCGATAAGCTTGTGGAGTGAGATCTTTGAGATGCAGAGCTGAGGGCGTGAAGAAACCTCCACAGAAATAGGGGCCTGGACAGGATCACGATCGAGAGCAAGAGCAGGAGCAGGAACTAGAACAGGAGCAGGAACAGGAACAAAAACTGGAGCAGGAGCAAGAACACGAACAGGAGCAAGAACAGGGACTGGGTTGGGACACGAAACAGAGACAGGAACTGGAACATGAACGAGTGCAGAATCAGGGGCCCACGATACTTTACGAATTGGAGCAGATATTGATGCAGAGGCAAGAACTGCAGATGAACTTGGACTGGGGCAAGAGTCAACAAATCGAAATGATCTAGAACACCAATAATTCTGTGGGTTATGCAATTCAAGCCAAGAAAGACCCAAAACCATTAGCGCATGTGGGTTTGCGAGGAAATGTTGCAGGAAGCTCCCTCGAACAGAACCCGCAGGGGTGCAGTACATTTTGTCACTGCGCCCAAGAAGATCTCATATCCATCAATCACACCGACAAAACTAGGATGCACTACTCTACTTCTAGGAATGGGGCGCTTAGTAGCGAACGCGCTATCTATAAAGCAAGCATTTGCACCAGTATCGAGTTGCGCCAATGCATTTAACTTCACAATCCCGGACTCCAATGATATAGAAATGAGAAATGATAATTCTTCTGATGCATGGAAGGAGTCTAAGAAATGGCGGCCAGCTGTTAAGAGACTCGTATGGTCTGGAACGACCCCTGAAGTTTTTCGACTGACTTGGACGCTTAACTGGACATCCCGGAGCGATATGACCATCTCCTCTACAATAGAGGCAAAGGTTGGCCTCTCTCCTGCGCTACTTCTCCGTAGCAGTAGGTAGTGCACTTGGCTAACATATATGGCTCGCAATTAAAAGGTTGTGAATTTAAACTCTACTTCATGCAACTACCTTTTGCATCTGTGTGACGACCATCTTTTGTATATACGAATATAATGATCGTATAGTACGAATATCCGTATGGTCGTCACATATGTTTGTGATCATTCCATTTTCAAGCCATATATATAGTGCACGGTTTCCCTTATCGTTCATCCTGGGCCGTTGATGATCTGAATATTCCCTGAAGATTCCCTCTAGTGCAATATGCACCGTCGGCCAAAAATAAGATGGGGTCAAACCTCATTTTCCACGTCAACCTATGGTTTAAACCATAGGGTGAAGTCAACTCACCAGTCAATTTCCCTACGCAAATAAGGACAGAAATGACCATACGAATATGCATTGCAATGAAGTTGCAATCCCCCACACCTATTTATCCTTAGAGCCTGACGAGACTGCACGTTGCAGCATGGAGCATGGGGATTCGAACCTTCCGCAAATCGGATCCCAGGGTGTTCCACCATGGCTTCGTGCATTTTCTTCAAGCCTCAAAGATGGAGAAGCCAAGACATGGAAAAGAAACAAAATTGGGCCCAACTTGAGCCATGTATTCAACTTTTTGTTTGTCCCTAGATCTTACAACCTTGGAAATTCTATCCAGATCATAATTGGTACTTGATAAGATCTACATATGGTGAACACTAGATGTAGGAAAGAGAGTTTGTTTTAAAAGAACATTGGAAATTCTACAAGATCATAATTGATATTTGGTAAAATCTTCTACTGAGCCAAAAAATGCAGCGGAAAACAGCAGCTCTAGCCCCTCAATCTCAAAACATGATAATTCTTTAGAAGTATGATAGACGAGTAAAGGTCTTCAAGGAAGAATTCATGCCTTGGATGCAATTTTTGGACCTTTACATTAAAAGTTCTCATCTGCAATGTGTACTGTGGCTGGTTACCTGGTTTAGCAGAGACCGAACAGGGGCCCCCTTCTTCACTTATGCTTTCAAGCTTCGGTTTCATGCTAGAACGATGACAAAGCAGCTTCTGTTGCTTCTGAAGCTCCAACTCAAGCGCAATCTCTGGATGTTGAGCCCTCCAATTTGGATCCCTTCACAAATCTTTGCCATAGACCCCTTTTCCAGGAATAATCCTCCGTCCCATCATAAAGATCAAGCAATTTCTGATAAAAATATGATGGAAAAAGGAGTAGGTGTCGGTCACAGGGCGGCGATCGTTCTTATGTTTCTGACTGTCATAGCCATCCTCTTCAATATCCTCAACATCGACCTTTGATAACAAGGGCTTAGAACATGCACCTGCAATTTATTGAAGCAGTTGAAAAACAAAATGACTATTGTGGTTCAAAATAGGCTTCTGAGAAACCATATTCCAGATCTGGCAACAAATCAGAGGGCTCCATCTCCTCATCACACAAACAGCCTCTTTTACCTGCAAAGACCCTAATCGGAGTTCTGTGTGCAGACTTCTTCCACCATAAAGACAGCCTCTGCATCACGCGACCTGTTTGCAAACCTTCATCCCTGCCCTGCAGCTTGATCACCAATTCGTTCGAGCTTTTAGCATGGAGCTTCAGCACCAATTTGCAATATAACCCCACACAAAATATCTAAAGTAGAAACTACCCAAATAAGAAAGAAACAACCACGTCATCGACATCTGGAGCACAAAATCCGGCTCCCAACAAAGGCAAAATCACAAATAAGAACGGTTAGCCCCGAAAAAAGCGAACTCTAGTGTCCGCCATCAGCATTCTACTGTATTTTATTAAAATACCCCATCAAAACCTTATAAAACCATATGTAACTCCGTACGACGTTTACAAACCTTATCAATATGTAGTTGGATGTTTGTAATTAGGTATACTCAAACCTTTAGGGGCCAGAACATAAAAATCTAACTAATTCATAAATTAATGGTTTATCAAGGGTCTTAAAAGGTGAGCATCCCCATAAACGGGTGCCACCATTGATTAGCATTGTCTTGCATGCTCAATGTCGGGCTGTCGTGGGTTTATCTGGCAGCTGAGTATAGTATCAGCTCCTGCAAGAAATATTGGTATTCTACTGCTTCAATATACTATTTAGGTCACCATTTTGTGCAGTATTGCAATTGTATTACGTCATGCGTCATAGCCTAACTTTCTAGAATAACAATCGACTGCAACGATTCCGGCCGGCTGGTTTAACAGGTGAAATCCATGCTCTGTCTCTTTAGCATAGACTGGTCGTTGGACTCGGAGCACATTCAATATTAAGAATAGACTAGCCGTTGGACTTGGCCATGTTTGATTAAGAAACATCCTAAAGGAAGCTTAGGTAGTTTGATTAAGAAACAACCTTAAAGAGGTTTAGCTATGGCTCAAAATGTAAGAACAGAGCAAATGCAAGAACCGGAGATGCACGTTATCTGCAGGATCTTAAAACATAACTACGGTAACATCTAGAAGTCATCAGCTATCATGGCTACTCCGTCCAGATAAATGCTATTGAAGCTCAAAGATCTTTGATCATGAGCACGCAATGCGAAGAAAACAGAGTTGTGCATCTTCAAACCTTTTGCTTGGCCAGACACTACCATAGCAAAACCGCCATAGCCATTCTTGCATGACGCTTGTGTCCAAGGATAGACCAAAAAAAAAAATTACATCTCGCACCTTCTTCATTGTCAAACGCCGCCGTCTCAATCCGCCATAGCCGTTCTTGCCTAACACTGCGGTTGTATCGCCTTGACGATGCACTTTTGCATGTGCCGCAAGGAACTGTAGACCAAAAATAGTAAAAACTGCCATACGCACCGTCATGGCCAAGTTCGACAGCGTGATGTCGCATCCCCAATCCGGCAATGGTGAGATTTTTTGGGCCTTTTGTTGAGGCGGTAGATTTTAAAAAAAACAATTAAATTCAGTTTATTGGACGATCCATGAAAATAGGTTTTTTTAGAGGCCAAGAGTTGAGTTTCAAAATGACATGAAGTGGATGCGCCATTTTTCTTGAAAATTATGGTTATTTCTGTTAAGATACATTTCTTGGCAGAAAGTTCGAAAATTTGCTCGTTCTACAGCCTCTGAGTGCAAAATTCTCACGAATTGTAGGCAGGCTGTGTAGAAGGCCTACTAAATGGATCGAAAAACTTCAATGTCACTGCAATGGAGGGCAAATTTTTCACGATAATCAAAGTTAAAGGCAGACTTACCTGTGGTTTCTTGAGAGGGTCATTTTCGGATCTCTGGAAGGAATTAGTCTTCAATAAGGTATTTCCGGATGAATTATTCCAACCAGAATACACTTTTGTGCTGAATTGTGAGGATTTTGAAGTCCAATTGATGATGGTTGGGAGAATTCACGGGTAATGTAAACGCTATGGCAACCGATATCTTCAATGTCTATGGCAATTGGACTAGTGGATGATTCGAGTTAAGGTTTTTTCAGAATAATTTTTTTATGTTCTTGATAGTAGTCGGAATTGGCATTCAAACTTTCCTGAAGAAGCTTCAATTAATCATTATCAAATGGCAGTGGAAGATTGCATGTCCTTTCCTTTTAGGTCATAAAAAATGCTTTTTAGTGTCAGTTTTAAATTCTAGCCTATACCGTACCCTGCTCCAATTATTCCCGGCAGCCTGTCACATCCCCTGTTAGACCCCAAATGGCCCTTTCTATTCACTGTAATGACCCAACTTCCAGAATAATTACCTTTGGCAACCTCGACAGCAACAATATGGAAAATTATGTAGCTCCCTCTGGCTCTAGAACATGGGATGCTCCAGTCACTAGCCCACTTGAAATGAACTCCAGTATGCTTACAAACCTGGGATGGGTACAAGAACTTGAACATAAAGGGTCAGTTCAACCCGAATCAAAATTTGACCAGAGGTAAACCCATTTCTCTAAATTTTGAATCTTGCATGAGCAGATTATGCATGCTTGAAAAAAACGCTCTGATTGCATGGTCAGAAGTCAAAAACATTAATCTAGAGTCTGTTGCTAAATAAATCTCCTCAATAGACTCTAACATGCAAATATGTAGCTGTTTCTGGCTTAAAGGCTCACTCTTCCTTATAGAATTCCACTGTGAAAACTCGGCTAACCTCTTGCTCAAAAAAGGATTCATAATTTTCCAAGGTTTTCAAATTAAATTTCAAAAATGGGATTATCATTTCGACACGGCCAAAACAACCTCTTTACCTTATGTCGCTTCCATAATCCCAGCTGAATGAAGTCCTATATACTGGAATAATGAATGCTTCGAGTCTCTTTTCAACTCCGTAGGAGCCTATATCTCTGCTGATTTTAAGCCTCATTCCTCTCCTTGGATATTTGTCCAAATTGATCTCCTAAAACCTCTCCCACTAAAGATCACTTTTATGGACCTTTTCGGAAAGGAATAGACAATTCCATTGAAATGGAGTGGAATACCACCAAAATGTGGGAGATGTGGTACTAGGCTACATGGAGGGTCGAAATGTAGGCCTACAATGGTTCAACAAGAAGATAGCGGGCCTCTTAATGATCACAACTTGATGAATACACAGATATATCATAACTCAAATTTCAACAGTAGATATGGCAACAAAACTGAGAGCTCAAGGAGAATCGAGCGAAAAAGAATCCAGCATGACAGAATTGTTCAAGCAAACAAGGAATTGGAGGAATCTAGGAGATAGTTTACCAACATTCTGGAGCAAAGATGGGAGGCTGCAAGGTATGGGAATGTCAAGGTTCTTAACAAAGGTCTGCAGATTCATGAACAGGAAAAGGAAAATTGTGATCCAAAAGACTTACCAAGTGCTGAAGACCAAAGCCTCTTAACAAATAGGCAAACTTTGCACAAAAGGAGAGGTGTCACATTCAGAGTAAGAGACTATGTAGCTGAATTCAATAAACATAGTCGCACAATTAACTTGTACATGAAGTCTGCCCCTTCTCCTCTGATAGATAGAGCTAACAAACTTATGTTGCAAGAGCCTATCTTAGATACAAGAACACGTAAACTGAATGCTGATATTGGTTCTTCAGAAATTCAGCACAAGTCCAGCTCAAATGATCAGGAAAATTCAGGCTCAGACTCAGGTACAGATGATGAGAGTTTAAGTAATTATGGTGATATTAATCCATACCAAGTTCTTCAAGACAACTCAGATGAGGACTGTGGTGTGAATATGATGCAAGGGGATAAAATTTTTAATTCCTCAATAAATTAAAGTACTAAACAAAAAGAAATAAGGGACAATTTTACAGTTCTTTCTATGGCAGAAGACATTTGCAACTGCAACAACAGAGAGAACTGCTTTGGACAAGGAAGTAATGAAGACTCTGGAAGATCTGAAACTACAGATTGTGTTCCTGATAGCCAGGAAGAGCAATCCTATGAAGAATATCTTGGAAATCTTATTCTAGAATGTAATGAGAAGCAGGATAAATATGAAGTAATTCAGACTGCAATTAATGGATCAGATGCACCCCAAACTAGGCTGTCCCTTTCACCTGCTTGTCGTCCTTCCAATATCAATGTTATTCCATCTACCACCCCTGCTCAGGCGTTCACCTTGGCACCTGCCTCTGACTTAGCTTCTCCTACTCATAAAATTCAAATCCAGGTTGACTTTTGTGCCAATAAAGCTACACCTGATGCTACTAAGAGATCCCTTAGTGAGTATGAAAGGAGCTACAAACTTATGGAGAACATTGTAGAAGAGGCCATGGTCGAGTATTTTGAAAAGGAAAAAAACAATAGGGCTAATTTGGCTGTCCAGTCTAATGCTATTACAGGTTTTGTACCTACTAGTGATGTACCAGCTAGGGAGCAAAGCTCAGCTCAACAAGGAGAGAAGCTTTCAAACTTGGTTAGTACCACTTGTCTTTCTTCAATAGTTGATTGCATGTCTTTCTCTCAGCTGCACATATATGGCAATTTGGATTCAAACTCTCAAATGGTGGACACTTTTTTAGATACCCAGCTTCATAACCTGTCTGATCTTCCTGAGGGTATACCAGAAACTCCTCCTTCTATTTTGAAATCTAATGTCACTTTGGCTAATGTCATGGAATTTGAAAAGTGGAAGAAGAAAGCTAGGAAGAAGAATACCTCTAGTGAAGCAACACTTCATAGTACCCCTACCCAAGACGGTTATAATGGCCCTGCTAAGAACACAAAAAGCAAAGGTGATCCTTTAGCTGACATTCTGAACAAAAATACCCCTCAATGAAGATTATCTCATGGAACCTTAGAGGCATTAAAGGCCCTGTCAAGAGAAGAAGGTTTGTTGCTAGTATTAGGCAGTACAAAGCTGATCTAATTCTGCTTCAAGAGCATCACCTTCCTTCCTTTGAAGCAAGTAATCTTGCTACTTGGATTAAGAACGGTGCCAGCTCTACTGTCATTCAAGCCAATGGTACTAAAGGGGGTTTGGCTATTATTTGGTTTAATCTTTCAGTGGTGGAAACCTTTAACAATCCGAATGCTAGATGGCAGTTTATTATCTTTGAGCATGCCAATCACAAAGTTGGTGTGATTAATGTCTATGCTTATACTGAACCTAGTGAGAGGCCGGCTTTGTGGGGAAATATTAAGGAGGTTATCTCTCAAAAATCCCAAATTGATTGGGTAATGGCTAGAGATTTCAACAACACTCCACAGTGGGACATGAAGCTTGGAAATAAAATCAACATATCTTTGGCTGAAAGAACCTCGTGGAATAGTCTTCTGGCTCACTTCATGTTCTATTATGTTCCTTGCTCCAACATCAAATATTCATGGTAACAAAAGGAAAGGGGAGGATAGGACCTTCTGTAACTTGGACAGAGTTTACATTGCCAACTGTTCTTCTGAGCTTCTAGACAATTGCATTGTAACTGGAGATGAGGGTGCAACTTTATCTGACCATCAGCCTATTATCATTGAGTTCAAGAAATTGGCTTTATATAGGATTCAAACTAAGACCTCCAAATTCAACTCCTTTATTCTTTCAAACACAAGTTCTGCAATGAATTCAGAGATTTTTACTCTTCACAACCTAGAATTGCCAACTAGCAATCCATGGCCCTTTTCTATTCCAAGCTTAAGAAAGCTAAGTGATAGATAAAGGCTTGGAGTTTAAATGCTAAATAGACTAGAGACCAAGTAAAGATGGTGTGACGGGCCTGCTAAGCTGGCCTCTCCGAGGCAGCTTAGGATCCTGTCTTAACTTTGATATTCCAATTCGTAAATATGCATGGTGGTTGGACTCGTTAATGATGCAATGCAACTTGAACATAACTTGCGGTAAAGAATTTAATCTTTATATCTCCAAA
>JAANSK020041577.1:0-17484 GCA_011763485.2 Isoetes engelmannii
GGTGCTGGTAGAGGTAGGGGTGTCGACAGGGGTGTTGGTGGAGGCAGGGGTGCTGGTGGTGGTGATAGTGTTGGAGTCCCAGGTGCTAGTGGGGGTTGTGTATGTGGTCTAGCTGTTGTGGATGTGAATGGGTCTCAGGGTGGTTCTGAGGGTGGTAGGATGGATGGCCCTCATGACAGGCCGGAAGC
This sequence comes from Isoetes engelmannii, assembly GCA_011763485.2. Taxonomy (NCBI): domain Eukaryota; kingdom Viridiplantae; phylum Streptophyta; class Lycopodiopsida; order Isoetales; family Isoetaceae; genus Isoetes; species Isoetes engelmannii. The sequence goes on from JAANSK020041577.1 coordinate 189, forward strand.
CAGGAGCTGTTGGGCTGACAAGGTGGACCGCATCTCGGAGATCAACCCCTTGGCGCTAGTTAGGGTATTAAAGAGTGGCTAAAATTCGCCAAATGGCTAATTTTTAGACCTTTAGTCAAATTTCGTGGCTAAAGTTAATAAAGGTCATTTTTTAAGAAAACAAGTAATTTAGCCATTCCAAAAGGGGGAAAATTTTGGACTCCTAGGGTTTAGCCAGGATTGGCTGCACCATTGGCATCTTGAATCACCTTCTCTGAAGATGATTAGATGCACCCCGATCAATTGAAATAGCCATGTCGATTATATTTAGGGATCTCTTTCAATTAGGAATTGCTATTACCTACATTATGGAGAATATTTTTTGGTGAGCACTTTAAGGTTTAAGTAAGATATATTCTTGCAATTGTTGATCGTAAAGGGCTCCTATACCAAGTTAGCCCTTTTTTTGTAGGCAATGTATTTTTATATTTTATTAATAAGTAAACTAGAAAATAGTGCCCGGCGATGCCGGGCATAAGGATGGATAGCATGAGGACGGACAGTTAAATCAAGAGAGCTGAACAAAATTGTCGTATGAAAAGAAAAGTACTTGTGAAAGTGACATCCAAAACATTTTCTTATTCAATGGACGATCTTTTGACTAAGGTCATCATTTACAACAGATATACACTATTGAGGAACCTAATATAATGCTCATAAGTTTTTAAAAGACAAAATGCGATCAGGCTATTGCCAGGAAAAAGAACATTTTCTGAGCTAGTACAATTTAAAAGAGAAACTAACTTGAACAAAAAATATAAGCAAGAAAGAAGTAAGGCATACAGTTGCGATCGTTCTTCTCAAAGGAAACCATTTTGGCACAGTACAAAACTCCATTGCTTGCAACATAGAGCTTCGAGGGAACTATTCAAAGAGCTTTAAACTCTGAAATGATCTAAATCAGAAAATACAGGCAATAATGGTCTAAAAAACCCATGGCATTTTATGCTTAACATAGAAGCACGCAATCTCAAGCTGCAGAAACAAAATAAGAGTACCTTTAGTACGGGAAATTGCAAGTACAATAGAGGTCTTCCATATAGCTCCATTTCAGTCCATGCAACTCTAAAGATAGGATATGCTGCACTTTACAGTTTATCCATGTTGATCCCTATGATACACGGAATCCAGACTCTCTAAGCCTGCGCCTAAAATGCTTCATCGCACCTTGTACTTTAAGCAATACTGGCAGCAAACTAAATTTTTCACAATCAGTTTGAAATAAACAATATACAACTTTAAGCTAAAAATTGTCAATGATGGCATTCATGAGCCAATATCAACCATTCCTCATGTTAAATAAGCTGAAAGGTAAAGGCCTATTAGAACCTGCTACATTTCTGTCATTGGTAAGATTCATTATGGCAGCAATGTTTGGTGACAGAAATTTTGAAGGCAGTAGTGCAATTGTGCAAAAAATAATTATTGTGTTGTTGGAAATCTTAGGAAGCCTTAGTAAGGTGACCCTGCTAATCATACATGTACCATCAAATATGTCCAGTACGAAAATTCACAAAAATCTAAGTACAGTTATGTGGCAAGTGTTGTGCCCATATTGCAAAAGTTACTCTATTCATCCATGGATTTATCAGTTTCTTCCCTAAGCACAAAAATGGCCTCTCGAGCTAGTCTATTCTTTCTCCAAATTTAACAGGGCAATCCCTGCTTGTGGTGTAGCTAGGGATAACAAAGTATTGAATTAAGAAATCGTTGTTGAAGGCCTAAAGTCTCAGGATTGGGCCACACAAAATCTCTGCGAACTTTCCTCAATTTGGCGTAATAGGGCAAGTTTTGGAGTTATCCATTTCAGCAGCCCTTGTCGCAACAAAAGGAAAGGAACACATAAAGGACCTATGATTTTAAAAGAGAACAATACCTTAGCTCTGCGAAATACCTTAGCTCTTCCAGAACCTATTTTCTGATAGCTATTACAGTAGCAATCTGCATTCAACGAAGAGTAAGGAAGCACTTACATCATAGAAATTTCTGAAGCATTACTTCATTTCGTACCTGTGTTATGACAAAAGCGGCATCCTCTTGTGTTTTGCAGATAAAGATTTATCGATCTATGAAGAATACATCTGTATATGCGACAGCAGGTCCCCATCCGGATTAAATGCCAAGATATAACAGAAGCGCTTTAGCCGACTTGCCCGAATTGCAAAGAAAAACCCAAGCCGAGATTCTATCTGACTGGGTTTGGAGCTCCGCTATGGCCAGAATCCAGAACGAAGAAACCTTGTTGTAGAAGCTATCCCTCGTGGCATGGTAATGTCTTGCCACGTTGCATCCCAGAGGAATCAGGGGAAAACTGGTGGCAAGAAAACCGCCGCAACTATAAAGAAAGGGCCGCAAGTGAACAGTGTTAGCCGAAAGTGAACAATAACTTACGAAATCCTTAAAATCTTAATAATATAGATATGTTACATAAAGAATCAGATTGGCCTATGAGAACAAAAGCACCTAGGCATCGTACTAGAATGAACAAAATAATCTAGAGCATCATACCGAAGTAAACGTCTCATGACAATCTGGAGATAATACCACCATATGCTACCACCATATGCTTCACTACTGAATTTGTGACAGGCAACCATTTGGATGCATTTGAACTCAACTTAAATATTAATGAACGAATTGTACTTTTATACAATAAAATACGTATTTTTGAACTTTATATGTCTGGAATTTAACATTTGTGCGTACGGAACCTATCCATGAGCAAGAGGCAATGCTTGTTCAGAAATGGGTTCAGAAATGGATGAGTCACTACAAGCCCGAAAAGAAGTTCTGCTTCTGATTTGCAAACATCCAGAAGGAGCTCCGTTCCTGCTCCACGACAAAAAAACAGAAGAATCATGGTTTGCATGGAGCAGTCACTGTACGACAACCACCAGCAATGTGAATCCTTACAAGCCTAGCCCAAGAGCAGATCGCAAGACTTTGTCTTCAAAGCACAGATACGGAGCCATTTGACATTTGAGGTAGCATCGGGAGCCATGTGCCGAGAATAGGTTAACGTTTGTCATTTGCTCAAACATCCGACCGTCCAATGCGCGTGATAATGCACAATGCTCGAAATCGACGACAGACAACCATGTTGCCTCACACCTCCTAATGCGGAGTGACAAAAAAGGTAGACCATCCGATTGTGAATCGGACGGATGACAATAAAAGATGCCTTCACCCAAACACCAAACACAAGGTTTGCCCTTCGGGCAACCCAAAAACAATCTTGAAGGAATGTGGCCTTGTGTGCAATGCAATGTGGAATATCTGGTATAGAAAATAGATGGGGCTAGGCTAAACATAGATACATGCATGGTTCGAAAATAGGGGAGCTTCGCCCCGAAAGATCCGGCCATCCTTAAAAATATCTGGTTAGATAAAACAATTTCCGGTAATATTAAATGTGGGGCGACATTTTTCCTAGTTCGGTGGGTCACTAAATTCGAGCCCTGGATACACGCTAGAAAAAGAGTGCAGTTGATTGGTTGACTTGAGATTACCATATAACTAATCTCGAGATCAACAGCTCCTTTAAAGCGTGGTATAGACGTCAATGCACATAAATTTATGCTTTTGGTTGTCGCATAAATGCATAAGCTCACATATGACACATTGAAGGTAGTGCACACTTTACAAGTTAGTGATGCTATTGACAAAACACTATGTTAATATTAATGTAACACATTGGGAATTTGGCATCAAGTGCAATGTTTATGGATCTTACGTGAAGAGATACATGTAAATAACTTCAAACATTGAGTAATGGTATAACAAAAGATAAACTTTTTGAGCAAGAACGAACTAAATTATATGATGGTAGTCCTTGATACTGTTTCCAATAGAATATATACATGCCTTCTTATCTACTTGTGATGAGAACTTAAATAAATTCGTTCTATTTGTCACATATAGTATGGACATCCTGCAAACGCTTGTAGCCATTAGAAAGGACATGGGACAACGACATATGGAGGATATTCTGGGTGGGGGCAGTCCTTTGAAAAATAGAACCCTAGATGTAGAGTTAAAATGATTCTTTACCCCTAGCTTGCACCTAGAGATGCTCTGGATGCCTTATATGTCGGCCCCACGTGGAGGACCAGACATGAGCAGAGAAAGTTGGCTAAAATAAGCCCATTTGCTCCTGGTGGGTTGGAGGACAATAGGGAACATGCATAACTATTATAGGGGTTCAATTCCTTTCGTCCGTTGCCTAAGGATCTGCCAGTAAGTGACCGACCATGGTGGTTTGGAGGACAATGGGGAACATGCATAACTATTCTACAAGTTCAATCCGTTTCGTCCGTTGCCTAAGGATCCGCCAGTAAGTGACCGACCATGGTGGTTTGGAGGACAATGGGGAACATGCATAACTATTCTACAAGTTCAATCCGTTTCGTCCGTTGCCTAAGGATCTACCAGTAAGTGACCCAGCAGAAGTAGTGAGCCCACATGATGCACAAAAGAGAAAAAGGAAAAGCAAGATGAAGGACTATTCTTCCTGGCCCTAACAAGTTGCAATGCAATCACACTTAGATAAGAAAATATTGTGAGGGGGGAATAGGTTAGACTTCCTAAACCCGAAGTTTCCTTGGAAATTCAGTGGATCTATTGTGCAAACATTACATGTGCCATCACCATTTAGTTTTATAATTGAAACTTACTAGAGTTTACCCTAAAGAAACAGTTGTTTGAGGTTGGGAATAAGAATCTGTAGTTGGCAAAGGAATAAACAAACAGTAAATGTTGAATGATTCTTTTTGTATGTGTAAAATTGAGGGAGAGGGAGCTGACCTGAGAGAGAACCCGAGATTCTCGTTGAGAGGGGGGAATCGACGCAGGGCCAGGTCAACTTCTGCAACAGCTTTCACTGCAGAATACAAGGGTAAAAGAGAGAGAAGGAGCCAAAAACGGGGGTGTGGACATGACTGATACAGTGGGGAAGCATATTCTTGCCTAATGTGTCCAACAGGGAAAGGGCCCATTGTCGGCACCAAGGGGCAACCCAAGGAGAAGGAACCAATAGGGGTGGGGTTTAACAAGGCAAAAAATTAGATAGAATAAAACTAGTCCCAAGGGGTGGGATAGTTGCAAACAAAAAATATCCATTTAAAATATATAAAATGTATTTCAAAAATATATAAAAACAAAAAATATCCATTTTAAAATATATATAAAATATTTGAAAAATATATAAAATAAAGTAAGGCCATTGGCGACTGAGAAATCGTGTACATGGTATTATGGATGACACGTGGACGGCTGAAAACAGTTCCCTCGATGCCGCATCTACGCCGTGGATAGCCGCCGGATTACTTGTGCGGCGCGTGGAAGCCTGCAATGCTGCGGCTTCTTGCCGCCGGAGTAAACTAAACGAAAACCCTTCCTTTTTTCTTTTTCTCCCAAATGCGAGGTCTCGGTTTCTGGCCTCCGCATCTCAGACCTGACTTTTTTTCAATCTGTATTAGCCATTTCGTTGGATCAATTACTCGGATCCGATCCGTTTTCATCCCCTCGTTCCGTTCTGTTTTTACCATTCCGACCCTTGATTCCTGCCAGAATTGCCCTCCCAATTCGAATCCTTGCCTCAAGCTTTGGAACCACATCAGATTTGTCTTTAGTCGGCAAAAATTTCCTTGTGGGCAGTCCAGAATCCTTTGATTCGGTCTGAGTTATAATCCTTATCCGCTGCGTCGTGTCGCGCCTTCTCTGTTCTGGTGGAGCCGTGTAGCTATGGTGGAGGGGTCCTTTCCGGTCTTAATAAGTAGAAGAGGGCGGTTCCCTGATTTTCATTTATCTTACAAACTCCGTTTTTGATTATCGGGTTTGTCGCAATATCTGCCAGTTCTTGCACTTTGAGGCAGAGCCGATTTGAGTTGTTCTTTTCACCGGATCTTGGAAAATCTCCTTCCCTGTCTCTTCTTGGAGCTCCTATAATCTTCCGGTAACTACCTGGTTTCTTGAAATCCTAATTAGTTTACCGTATCTTTGATTTCTTTGCCCTAACCATCACTTTTTCGGTCTCTTTTGCTTAGTCTGTAAGATTAATGCTTAAGATGCTTGTTTCTGCCGCTGTTATGGATGATTTGATACATATATTCTATATATACAACTTCTGTATTCTACTGCAAATGGCATGACATGATTTTTCTTGCATATACAGGGATTTTGACATCTGAGCGTGCTAGGCTAGGATCAAACGGAAGAAGATTCGTAAGATAGAGCGGCTATTTCCAGATTTGAGGACACAATGAGCTGCAATGGTTGCCGAGTTCTAAGAAAAGGTTGCAGCGACAACTGTATTTTGAGGCATTGTTTGCAATGGATCGATGGCGCAGAAGCTCAAGGCCATGCAACTCTTTTCGTTGCTAAATTTTTTGGCCGTGCCGGAATGCTTGGATTCGTGAGCGGAGTTCCGGAACCACAAAGACCTGGTATGCATATTTTTACCCTAATCTTCCATTTTCTAAATCTTTTCCTCAAAAAGCTTAAGATTTGCCACTTTTTTTTGCAGCTCTTTTCCATTCTTTGCTGTTTGAAGCTTGTGGAAGAACCATTAATCCAGTTTCTGGAGCTGTGGGGCTGCTTTGTACCGGAAATTGGCAAGCCTGCCAATCCGCCGTAGAAACAGTTCTAAATGGAGGATTTCTTTACCCTAGTTCGACAAATAGAGGCCCTATTAGAGTTCCATTCATGCAGATGCGAAAATCTTCTTCAAATCTGCTCCAGGATGGTGAAAAACTGCCCAGAGTTAGAGTTGGAAGGGGATTTTTGCCCTCGCCCTTTGCATCTGCTAGCCCTTTTGAAATTAAACAGACTGCCAGGACAGATTTTATAGAAGAAAACTTCATAGGAGCTAAACGTAAGTTTGATTCCTTTGATATCTTAGAAAGCAATGCAGGATTTGAAAGCTGCAGGGTTAAGGCTAAGATTGACCCTGAGCAAAGCTTGGTCTGCAATGATTTTGATGACCATATTGAGCTGGATCTAACTCTAGGTGGATCAAATGGATCTAACAAACAGTTTGAATCTAAAGCAAGATCAGGAAGTCCTTCTTCATCTTGCACTTGTGCTCACAGTTGAAGCTGCTAGTCTTTTTCTTCAGATTTAGTGCTCAAATTGGAGCACTCGAGCGGCTGCAAGTTCTTCCTTCTTCTGAGACACTGAGATTACTTAAGTTACGACATATGTTCATCTCCTTCATACCTTTGGCATAGCTGAGGACGTAAATTTTGTGAGTTTTAGAATGCTGGCGGGCCGCCGGATTGCCATAGCCAGATCAATCCGGTCTGCGCCTTGATTTTTTTGAGCCAGTGATTGAATACTTCATGATATATGTAACACATTATATTCACATATAAGTAGATCTTACTCTCTTTCTGTGGCTTGAAAGGGAGATTTTGTTCTAATATCTAGCTGCAGTCACTGCCTTGGTGACTCATTTTTCTAAATTTATGCATCAGAATCAGATTGTTACTTCACTTGCATGCTGTTCCAACTGCAATCCAGAAGGGTATAATTTCATGGTCTGAAGTGCTCTAGCATAGTGACTAATGATGCTTGTTAATTACCTTTTTGTGTTTCTTCCAAAGTTTTTTGTTTCTTGTTTAGTTATGGGGATTGATGTTTTCTTTACCTTATGTATGTGATTGATGTTTTGTTTAGTTATGATGGTTTGTCTAGAAACTTTGTTCTGGACTATCTAATCTTGATTTTGTGAGTAGTAATAGTCTAAGACTTTTATCCTATCTTCATATTTTCTAGCACTTATCTAATCTTGATTTTGTGAGTAGTAATAGTCTAAGACTTTTATCCTATCTTCATATTTTCTAGCACTTCAGATTCTAATAAGATCCTTCAACATATCTTCATATTTTCTAGCACCTCAAATTCTAGTAAGATCCTTCAACAGAAGAATCTTATTTGTTTTGTTTTCCCTATTTGAGTGAATCATTCCTTATTTGAGTAAAGACATAATTACATACCAATATACAACTAATGTATTTTAGATCCACATACAATCTTACACTCAGCACATGATATTTTATATCATCATGACAATCATGATGCTTCATTTGTACATACCACTTTGCTCACAAAATTATGCTCCATTATCCCGTCTCAATTAGAGGTGATCTCATGTGCATGTCATCATATCTCAATTTATGGCATATTTGTGGCTGTGCTTGCGCTTGCTGTTTCTCTTGTACAGGTCCCATAGGCCAATTGGCCTCTATAGACGATAAAAATCTTATTCTATTCTACTCTATTCTATATTATTTGACTATAATGGAAGACATAAACAATACCTTCATCCATGATCTAGTTAAGCAATAGCTTAAAAGCTTTTCATAAACAACTATATGATCATGTCCTGCTTGAATCCTATTAACCCAACTGTGCGCGCTGCTTATCATAACAATCTCTCTTGATTCGTTACCAATTATCACAAATCACTGGACATGAGGGGTCGGCACCCGTGCTATTGGCAGTTTTACCTCTACTTCAATAATGGAATTCAGATAGGGACGGGCCACTTGAGTTCTTGTACACAACATAAAAGTAATGATCAACCATGCCATCTATCTTATCTATCTATCTAGAAACTAACATCACTGGATTTCATCCAATGTGGCTACCTTACATTCCATATGGTATAATTGGCAATTGGTTTTTTTTTTTCCCCCATTTTTTTTTTAATAGTAAAGCATTCTCGTGATGAGGACTCACGATATACGCATAGCAAGCATATCATACTATACTGATGTAAGAAGAACGACGAATAAGGAAACCATTAAAGAAGCCGAATATATATCGCTCATCCTTCAACATTAGATTCTAATAAGTCCTTCAAAATGTTCTGTTTTCCTTATTTGAGTAAATCGTTCCTTATTTGAGTAAAACATAAGTACTTACCAGTATACAACTAATGTATTTAAACTGAATGCCACTAGCTCCACATACAATCTTGCACCAAAACCGTGATATTTTATATCATCATAACAATCATAATGCTTCATTTGTACATTACCACTTTGCTTAGAAATTATGCTTCATTATACGGGTCAATCAGAGGTGATCTCATGGGCATGTCATCATATCTCAATTTATGGCATGTTTATGGTTGTGCTCTATTTTATCTGGCTATCATGACAATGGAAGACATAAACAATGCCTTCATCTATGACCTAGTTAAGCAATGGCGAAAAGCTTTTCATAAACAACTATATGATCATGTCCTGCTTGAATCCCATTAACCCAACTGTGCGCTACTTATCATAACAATCTCTCTTGATTCAGTAGTACTAATTATCACAAATCAATGGCAACCATTTTGTCCTTTGGACATGAGGGGCCAACACCCGTGCTATTGGCAGTTTCACCTCTACTTCAATAATGGAATTCAGATAGGGACAGACCACTTGAGTTCTTGTACACAACATAAAAGTAATGATCGACCCATGCCATTAGTATGGAGATCACATGATCACTATAAACCAACATCACTGGATTTCATCTAATGTGGCTACCTTACATTCTATATATGGTATAACTGGCAATTCATTTTTTAAATTTTTTTTTTCAATTTTCTTTTCCCTCTTCTTTTTTTCTTTTTTTTTTTTGTAGTAATTCTCATGACGAGGACTTGCGGTATATGCACAACAAACATATCATACCATGCGATGCCATGCCATACCATACCATATATACTGCTGTTAGACGAATGCCGAATAAGGAAAACCATCAGAGAAATCAAATATATATCGCTCATCCTCTGCCGAGAATGTCGATCCAATGGTGTGGATCGATAGCATTCTCTAGTAAAGCATCATTCCAAAGTGCCTCCCGTGCATCTCATGTAAGATAGATAGGTAGAAATAAAAGAGAAGCCCAAACTGGTAATCTTCAAAGGTCTGGATGTGGCAGATCACCATGTTCTCCAAGAAGCTCAAGGTTGCATTGCTAAATCGTATCATTATTCTTCACTTGCTCTTCGTAAGAGGTGATTGATCTTTGAGGAGTATTTGGATGTGCGCTCTTATGCTTAGGCAGGTTGCTTCACTCGGTGGGTCTTGCTTATCCGCTGAGATTTTATTTCTGTCTTTGCATTTATACTTGTACTTGACTCTTTGATTAAATAAAGTATGAGGTCCTTCAACAAAAAAAATAGAAGCCCAGAGAGGGGGGTCTTAATCAATTTGTCTATTTACAAGATGCAATTTGAACAAAGTTACAAGGACAAGCCATGTTACAAGGAACAAGTGGAACAATATCATGAGAATTAAAAATCCTTGTATTTGCATTAAATCTATTCATACCGTTCTACTACAATACGCACACACAAAACACCAAAATTGCTTGCCACATTACACCCCATCTTATATTTTGCATGGTAAAAAGGAATGTTTATACCTCACGGGTATAATCGAGAACATATGTCCACTCATGTATGTCAAGTGGCAAATTATATCAAGGCAAGAACAATATGAAAGTGAAATATTCATTCAATGCGCAATGATTATAGATATTTGAAATATGTATTGTATTCCTATTGATCTATATTATTATTTCAATTACACAATATGCTAAGCTAAACATTAGTAGATGAATGACATAATAATTTCAAGGACATTTTAGGAGACAATTTCTCCAAGATGAAGGGGCAAAAAATTCCACCGACCAAATAGATTGGGTTGTATTGCGTGTTTTTTGTTTAACTGTGAAAATCATTTGAAAGACGAGCATGGAAGGATAATGAAGATTGTTTTTTCAGTAAGAATACATAAATAAGTACCTACTTATTTCTAGTATAGTTGTAATTGCTTCACACTATCACAAAATATATCACGCCGATAGAAGTAATATGAAGAGATTATCGTCAAGTTGAGAATATAATTTCTTAGATATTGGCAAAATTTAGGTACTGCTAATAGATCTCGTTTTAAACTTGGCAAAAGACAAAATCCAGTAAATTACAAGTCCTTAACCCCCAGCCCTTGCAGGTTATCTTGATCCCGCTATCCTCCACCGTTGGATCGCACCATGTTTATAATGCATAACTCCTCGAATATTCTCTTTTCAAAGAATATTCGAGTGATTAGTGTAATAATCACCCGAATATACCATAATCGCTGATAATCGCTCCGAATATTCTGTTCTGTCGCCTCTGTTTTCAGGTACCTCTGTTTCGCTCGCTTTCTTTTCCCTGATATTGATCGGCTCTGTTTTGGCATTGGCCTCTGTTTCTTTCTTTTCTAGATGGATCTACGGCTGCTGCAGATGCTGAAGAATATGTATTGTGTTTTCAGGCGGTTTTTAGCAGTGGTATCAGTAGATGGAGTAGCAGTAGACGGAGTAGCACAACTGCATGCATTGGCGTACTGCTTGGGCCTCCCTGCTTCCTTTTCACCATCTAGGTCTGATTTTTCTACACAGGCTTCAAATCAGAGGCCAGTTTCCCGATTGGCTCTGGCTTTGCTTCTATGCACATTTTCCTGCTTAGTCTTTGCATCATAACCTGATTTCTGGTGGTATTTTGCCCTGAAACGAAGAAGCAGGGGAATCTCAATGCATCATTTCTAGTCTTGAATCTTCTGAAGACGCTTTTGATTTCAACATTTAGCTTTGGTTTTTTAAGCCGCTCCAATCTGCAAAACCACGAAAAGGGATTTGAGTTTATGCAGAGGCTTTGCTGAATGGAAAAACACAAAGAAGGCCTATGATTTAATCCTCCTAAAATGCATTGTAACCTGCTCGGGCTGGGGGTTAAGGGAGGCCAACCTCCCCCTCTCGCTGGTCATGGGAAATAACCAGCTCGAGGGGGAGGTTATCCTCCTCTTCACAAGAAGAAAGTTCTTAATTAATACGTACACCTTATAATTTCATATGACCTTATCTTTTAAATAAGGTGCTATCCTTGTTCCAGTAAGGGGTACCTCACTTCCTTCAATTCCATCTTATTAATGGGTTAATGATCAAAAGATACTGGTCTTATTCTCCACAACCACCGTCAATAAACACTAAAGTTCAATTCGATTGAACGTCTCCATCCGAACAAAAAAAGTAGTGGCTAATCTTAGCTAAATGGCGAAATGTTTCCCTTGTTGGAAAAAAAAAAAAAAAAAACCCGGCTAAACTATGGCCCAAAGGTAATATTAGCCAAGTCTATTTCGCGCCCCACCTCCATTTCGTCCGATTTTAGCTAATTCTAAGAAAGTACTTTAGCCAAATTATTTTATAACCTTTATATCTATTATGGTTAGTTAATATTTAGGTCTTGAATAGTGCAAAATAGCCAAATGCTAGAAGATTTTTTTTATTTTTAAATATAAGTTTAGCCAAACGTAAGAAAGTGTAGGTGGCAAAATTTGAAAGTTTAGCTAAACGTTAGAAGCTTTCATCTCAAATTTTTGAATACTTTAGCCAAGTCTATTTCACCACTTTGGATTTAGAAGTTCCTTAAATTTTTCCCTCTCCACCCATCCACACCCCTCAAAAGAAAGGACATCCATCTAGAAGATTATTGAGATAAGTCATCAATAATGACTTGTAAGTTTGCCGACCAGGATTTAAAACAAACTGGCTACCATTAGGTGGAGAAGTGGGTAAGTGCAAGTCTCATCCTGTGTTTTGTGCCAAGAATGAAGTGGGTGCATATGAGCCTCATGTTGCATAGTGTGTGTCCGAGAATGAATGTCATATGTCCTCAAGGGTCTCCTCTTGTGTAGTGTGCGCCTGAGAATGAATCGTCATATGTCGAGAGGGAGAATAGAATAGAATAGAATAGAATAGAATAGAATAGAATAGAATAAGATTTTTACCATACACGGAGGCCAATTGGCCTATGGGACCTGTACAAGAGAAACAAGCGTATTACGACCTCGGTGAAAAAACCCCCTGGGGAAAAACCGTGGCAGCAATGCGCTTGCTGGTATACAAAACTCAGAGATGTCATCCCAAGCTAAGGGGGCAAAGTTGAGGCCATCACAGGCGAGAGGGACAAAGCCGATGCCGTTTGTCTAGGACCACCTGAAGATATGACCCAAGAGTTCCTACCGCCTCATTGTTTAGCATGAGTTGGAGTGCCTGGCCCAGAATCACTAATTGCGGGTACCGTGCCCTAATATGTTCATAAGAGGGGCATATTTGCAGAGCATGGTGTTCGTCCTCAAGGACCCCCTGGCGACAGCATTGGCAAGTCCTGTCCTCACAGGCTTTCCTTGCCCATCGCCCAGTTTCAATTCGGAGGTGATGCCCGCCCGTTCGGATGGAGGCGATCAGCCTAGCTTTTTAATGGAGAGGGGAGTGCGCAGGTACTGCTGGGGTCCCCGCTTAAGCGTGGGATTCACTTGTTCTCTGTAATGCACGAGCTTCACTTGTGCTAGGGCCTCGGCATCCCAGAGTTTGCCAAGGAAGCAGGTGTCCAGGTAGGCCTTCAGCTCCTCGTGGTCCTTACTCTTGCGGACTCGCACGCACCTGTGTGTCTGGACTTGCTATTGGGATAACCACTGCGCCTGCTTGTCTTTCCAGGCCCATCGCAGCTGCCAAGGCTGCCCTTGGCAGTCGGTCTTCATCCATCCACGAGCTAATCCGCGAGCTACCTTTTGGAAATACAGACATTAATTATTAACTAACTAACTACAAAATATTTATCCATCTTTCATCATGCTTGTCTTTGACTTGCATAATTTTTAATATACAACTAAAAGGGAACCACCTCATAGCACTTTCTATTTTAGGTGCCATGCGTACTATTTTAAGCTAAGAAATCATGATACTTTTTTGTGCATCACATTCTGTATGCTACACTAATGCTAGACAATCCATGCTTATGATGGTCCTTTCCTTTAAATTCCCTCGTATTCTTTCTTTTCTTTTCTTTTCTTTTTTTTTTCGTTTTTTACTATGGAAGGTTGGAGGAGTGGATACGCCCAGTTGCAAATCAGTCCGGCTTCTCGCAAGAACCGCATCCAAATGGCTCGATCAACTCAGAGCACCAAGAAACGTATAATATTTTATCCATGACCCTCTAAAATTTGTAAGGACCGTGTCACTCTATATCTAGGATTATTTCAAGCACGTTAGTATTTTTTCTAAAGGCATCTATAAATTACATGTAACCTCTACTTAGATGGACCCTATATATGTAAACTCTACTTTAGCTTACCCTAGACACAATAAGGCTAGGACACCTTAAGGACCCAAGGCAATACAATGTACCAATGAGAACTCACTATTACTATATTCCAATGTTTAGGACACACTAAATACATTTTTGGCACCGAGGACCCTAAAACACTTTGGCACCTAGGGCCCGTTATATTGCCACAAAACGTACACCTAAAAACAAGAACTTGGACACATAAGAAAACCTATAGTGCCTAGAAAAACTAACATTTTTTAGACACCAATTCCTTCTAAAGATCCCAATATTAAAACAATGAACTTAAAATTAATATCTAAGTTAATGAGCATAAGCCGCGTGTAAAAGGGCAAAGTAGGGTGGCAAAAAAGAACGAACAAAGGATACACACATGACAGAGCTAGGGGCCAGCTACAGAGGCTTGCAACGTGTAGAGAACCAAGAAAAACTTGGAGGGTTCTAGAAAAAGAAAGACACCAGGATACACCTAGTTGAGAAGAAAATCAATTTCCAAAGACACCTTAATCAGGATGCAGATAAAACCGAAAACAAATCAAGGATCGAGGGAGACGAATGGAAGAATGGAAGAATGCCCAGAATGGAAGAATTTGTACCCCAACTATAACGACCCCCAAATTGAATTCCCCACACCATTCCGGCGATGTTACAGAAGCAATCATAGTTGGGTCGACCCACCGACCTAGCCGACTTGCCGACCTAGGTGGGTGAAGGCCGACCTAGATGGGGTTTTTTTGATGACCTGCCGACCTATTCTTCCAAATTTCAACTTTCCTTTTTCCTATAGATAATGCATAAACAATCTCCAATACATCTCTATTTATAACTAATTAACAAATAAAGATAAGAATATATCTCAAACAACTTTGAAACAATTGAATTATGATATTAAGACTTCAATCAAAGCAAACTAAATTGTTTTCTTAGCAAACCACATTATGGTGGTGACTCTTGCAGCATATGTTCCAGATCTAATATAAATCACATACTTGGTTGCACTCTTCAATGGAGCAGCATCCAACGCAAAGGGTTCAATGGTTGGCTCGGACTGTTGGATGTCAATTTAGGGCAATCTTGGCCATCAATAAGCGCGACTCGTTTTTTAGTAAGTTTTAGTTAACTGTCAGTTCAAAATATGACATGAAACCAAAGGTTGTGATGTGCCATGTATACAAATACGTGCGTATGTGTTTGCGACTCCTCGCCAACCGCTGGATGCCCTGCGCAAATATCAGCATAAACAAATGGGGGGTCAGGGGGGTTTAATTCAATGGTTTCATTTTTTGATGTGACATATGCCCTTTCAATGGTTTCATGTGATATACTTATACGAAGAATTGTACGAAAGTTGTACGAAAATTTTCACCGGCCCGAAGGGGAATCTGTGATGCATGATTTACATTCTTAGAATTTTTAAAATAAATAGATGCATATGGTTATGAAGGCAACAAGAGAGAAGCTCCAACTCCAAATTGCTTATGGGTTCGCAAGTTAGTGGCCCAATAAAAATTCAACCATTACGCAGAAACATTGCTTCTATTTCTGCAAGAACATGCAATGCAATTGGAACATGGAAACTTCAGCAAAAGATGCATAAGAAGTATTATGTTCCTAATCCCAGCAGCATTCAGTGTGTAGATGTTGCAAAGAGCATCCCTTGTAGAAAGAAATAGCAAGTCCTAGAAATCCAGGAACCTAATCTCCATAGATATTACCAATCCCCCCCAGGCATCGGGATATCCCGTTGGACACGGTAGGCCCGTGTCCAAGGCGGCACTACAAGCTGGTCCGTTGGATAGTGTTTATAGGCCTAGCTGGCATTAGAAAAAGTTAAAGCGCTAGTAGAAAAGCAAATCGATCTGAGTGGAACTGTAATAATCCATATTGTCCATACCATCCTGTTTTCCACAACTCATATAACCCAGTTCCTTGCAAAGCAAGTGTGGGATAAATGGGATAAATCTTCAAACCATTAGTGCGAAATGCAGGATTTTCCAAAAACTCATGGAAACTTTCGATATCTCCTTCCATGCCAACATTTGGAGGGCTAGGCAGCATATGGGTCACAACCTACATAGATGTAATTAAACAGGAGGCTAAAATTACGCTAATATTCCGTTGAAATTATAAAGCATAACTGGTCTTTAGCGGCGCTGCTTTTCCTGTTTCCATTTGCGCCACTTCCTTGTTCAACCCCATTTCGTCGCCGCTTCCAGGATGCTTGCTCCAGCGCTTAGCTTAGGCTTCTCCAACGCTTAGCTTAGGCTTCTCCGGCGTTTCAAGCTTCTCTGTTATGGCATTATTCTGCCCTCTCTGACTATGCTCTGTTCCTCTGTTCTTGGCGATGGTGTTTTTCTGATCTCTGCACCCTTTCTGCTTCTGCAAAACCCTTAGATAATCGATCTCTGCGCCTCTCTGGTTATGGAAAACCCTTAGATATTCGATTTTTCAAGGGTTTTTTTGAATCCCCTTCACAGAGTTCAAGCCTGCTGCCGTCTTCATGAATAAGGTAATCTGTGGTTTATTTGGGCGGCAAGAAAGAGAGTTTTCTTGTATCTACAGACATCAATCGGCTGATTCAGGTTCGCTTAGCAGGTGATAGTGCGGCAGCAGGAGTTCCTCTAAATTTAAGGGCTTGGGCTTGATTGATAATCGATTTTTCAAGGGTTTTTTTTGAATCCCCTTTACAGACTTCAATCCTGCTGCCGTCTTCGTGAATCAGGTTTATTTGGGCCGCAAGAAAGAGAGTTTTCTTGTATCTACAGACATCAATCGGTTGATTCAGGTTCTCTTAGCAGCTGCAGGAGTTCCTCTAAATTTAAGGGCTTGGGCTTGATCGATATCTAAGCTTGGCCTTGGTCTTTCTTTGTTTCTTTTGTTTTATCAGGAAGAAAGCTTGGTCTTTTTTTGGTTCTTTAGTATTTTCTGAAATATCTCTGTTTTTCTGTGTATGTTTTGCAGAATCATTCACCCCAACTCATCTAGGTTCTAGCTTTGAGGCTTAGATTAAAAAATTTCTCTTAGTTTGCTTCGAATCACAGAGCTAAATCGATTAATTGTTTGCTCTGATCACACACAGAAACAGGG
>JAANSK020041688.1:0-17483 GCA_011763485.2 Isoetes engelmannii
TTGTAGCACATTTTGGTGTATCAAAGCGAGCATTATCTGCCTTCATATTTGTTTCTTGAGTTTTTCTTCTTATTTTGGACATTTTGCTGCAGGATCTTCCTGTTTGACGTCCAATCCTCACAGAGGGCTATCTTTCAGGAGATCCCGGACCCAGACCCCAAACACTGTCGCCGATTTTCGGGTCTGAGTTTTCTTTTTCAGGATGGCTGCTCGTTTTTTCTCACCAGAAGAGTTGTTGGAGCAAGCTGCTGCGCTTCTTGAATGCCAGTAGCGCAGGGATGCTGAGCATGATCCTAATCATTGTGAGTATGATCTTGAAGGTGGACACTTTCGTTCAAGAGCTCATTCGGCGCCCCCTACACCCAGAGTTTTTTCGCACCCCAATTCCCCTCCTCATTGTCATCACTGTTCTCAGCCTCAGTCACCTCATCAGCAGTTCCAGATCCCTGAGAACCCCCATGTTACAATTCCCATGCCGTAGTCCCCTTTTCCGTCTCGGCCCGTCTCACCACAACATCGAATGGGCTTCCCTCCAGCTTCTTTTGCTGCCACTTATGTTACGGCTTATCAAGCCTCGCCATCCTTGCCTCCACCTCCTTTCAATGTTTATGGTGTGAAGGACATTCCCTTGGATGAGGAAGGCAATCCTGTTAGCCAACCTACTGAGAACAAGCTACCACCTTTCTTAGTAGGTATCAGTCTTCCCCTTCCTCTCTTTTCTTTCATGCTGCAAGGTTTTTCAGCTGGTCCTTCTAACTACCAGTATGTCAATCAGCCGATGCCCACTAAAAGTTTTTTCAACATTCCACCACAGACTGCTACTGTTGCCCCAGCTCCTAGTGGCCTGAATCAAGCTCAACTACCCTCTTTTTGGTAGTGCCAAAGGGAAGCCTATGGAACAAAGTCCTGAAGCACATATGGAAGAGTTGAAGCATTGGCCACACTCAATGGCCACGACAAACCGCAACTCAAGTTTCATATTTTTTCGACCACGCTCCGTAGAGCACCTCACCAATGGCTCATGGCCAATAAGAGTCACTGGAAACAAAATTGGAATAACATGAAGACTGCTTTTCTGGAGCACTATGGATCTTCTGCTGATGAGCAGTAGTTGTTAAAAGAACTCAATGATATTCGTCAACAACCCACTGAATCAGCACGGGACTTTGCTGACCGAATGCTTATTTTGGTAAGCAAACTTAAGGAGTACCTCATTAAGAGCTAGATTCTTGTCTGGTTTCTTCAAGGACTGCCTCCCTCCATTTGGATCATGAATGAATACTTGCGTCCTACTTCCCTGGAGCAAGATATTGATTTGGTAAATCATTCTTTTAATATCTATACATGTGGAGTTCCTCTCACAAATCTTCCACTCATGCAACCTGTCTTGGTTCCTCAAAACTCTATTGAACCACACTCTAGAAATCAACAACAGCGCAGTCAAATTTGGTGTCACATTTGCAAATATCAAGGACACTTGGTTAATGAGTGCAATTCCTCACTAGGTTCTCTGTTCTACAAATGCTGCAACATGGCTAACCATGCCATGGAGCTGTGCACAAGAGCCCATCCGACGCCCTTCAGGCACAAGATGGTCTACCAATGTTCAACAAGTTCAAACCACACCGTAGCAATATCAGGAACCTCAGTAACAACCACCTCAGAATCAGCAGCCGCAAGGCCAGTCTTCTCGACATCAATTTGATCCTGCTAAACTTCAGTGCTATGACTGTAAAGAGTGGGGACACACGACTGCAACGTGCCCTCAGCTCTCACAAGTTCAAGTTCAGCTTCCAGGTACAAATCAGACAACATTTGTTCATCTCACGGCTTATCAGCTTTGGGTTGCCAATGGTAAGCAAGGGCCATGGCCTTAGTTCAGCCGACCCCCACGGCCACGACAATACCAGAATCAGTAAAACCAGGTGCAAATGGACCAACAGGTCCAGGAGAAGATTTATCAGGCTCTCAATCAGCCCACTCAGTCTTCAAATTGGGTTGGTATTGTGGCACGCCAGGTGCAGGGAATCCCACCCTTATGTCTTGCTTCCTCAGGACATGCAACAAGCTTTTATGTTATCCCGACCACTAAGTCTGTTCACTTTGCTCCTGACTTGGAGAAGCTGATGCCTCACGTTATGCCTAAAGTTCATGAGAGTATTTTGAAACTCACGCAGGCTGTGGAAGGACGTACACTGGCTAATGTTCATTTGCCACACGTGCTCAACAACGTACGGAGACTGTGGCCAATCCCGATCCTTCGTCACCGTCTCCCCGTTTTCCTCGGAAGGGCAAGTATCCAAACATTGCCGCTGAAGTGGAGCTGTTAAAGGAAGTTTCAGCTTCACTGCCAATGAAAGCAGCCCCGTTAGATCCTGCCAATCCACTTGCGCATGTGCCTTTAGAGTTACAAAAAGAGTTTGCCAAGATCAAGATTCCCTTGAGCTTGCCCACTATTTTGAAGCTTTGTCCTGCCCTTCGTGAGCAACTGCCACTACCCACGGTGCTCGTAGGCATTGTTGCTACATCCACGCCCACGGTGCATGCCATGGTTGGCAGTCAGCAGGTCAACCATGTTCAAATAGACGGTGGAAGTGTTGTTAATCTCATTACTGCTAAATTGAGGTGCCAACTTGGGATTAAACAGCTATATTGTGTCCCTTATGATATCATGGCAAATGGTCATATCACACGACCACATGGCATTACACCCAAATTGACCATCAACATTGGTGGGGGACTAACATTACAATTATCATCACAGCACCGTAGTGGAAGAATCCGGCTTCCCGTCGAAAGAAGAAGTGCCCCTGTTTTACAAGGAGCTTAAGTGTTTTTTGGTGTGGGGGAGTGTTAGTCATGTGGCTCCAAGCACAGGACTATACTTATTGTACGAGGGCCCTGCTAGAGACAAAGACGCATGCACGTCCACACCCACTGCTACCGTGACCAGGAACCAAGAACGCCAGAAGAGGCCAGCAAGGGATGTTAAAGACGCCCCCACGGGCTCAGCTCCGGCCAAGTCCAAGAAGTCCAGACGGTGAGCGCACCACGCCACGCCCGAGATTCCCGACCATTAGTGCTCCACCTCCTTCAGTTATAGAGGTAATCCTATTTTTTCAGCGCAGATCATGGATCAGTTAGCTGATCTTCATTATGGGCTTGAGGCCATTGTACTGTATATATCATATGTTCTAGATTAGGAGTTTAGACAAGTGAGTCGAAGTTTTGCCGCTTCCTTCTTTCGGATCTCAACCTTGGGCGAGTCCATTTTGGTGTATCAAAGAGAGCATTATCTGCCTTCATATTTGTTTCTTGAGTTTTTCTTCTTATTTTGCACATCAGTTCTCTTTTTTCAAATCCGGCGTGATACTTTGCTGCAGGATCTTCCTGTTTGGCGTCTGGTCCTCACAGAGGGCTGTCTTTCAGGAGATCCCGGACCCAGACCCCAAACATTGTCGCCGATTGTCAGGTCTGAGTTTTCTTTTTCAAGATGGCTGCTCGTTTCCCGGGGGGTGCACCTATCATGTAGGGGGTACGTCATGTGCGTGCAAGGGGTCCCCCAAAACCTCCTGTATACGCCTTATAAATCTACCAAAAACCCCATTTCAGCCACGTATTGCCCCATAATTACCCAAAAAAACCCAATCTGTAAGAGTATATGTAAGTTTGGACCTAAAAAAAACCCTTTTGGTCCCTCACCTGCTTTGTACAGATTACATTATGTGAACCCCCCTTGGCTCGTTTTTTCTCACCAGAAGAGTTGTTGGAGCAAGCTGTTGCGCGCCTTGAATGCCAGCAGCGCAGGGATACTGCTTAGGATCCTAATCATTATGAGTATGATCTTGAAGGAGGACGCTTTCGTTCAAGAGCTCATTCGATGGCCCCTACACCCAGAGTTTTTTCGCGCCCCAGTTCCCCTCCTCATTGTCATCATTGTTCTCAGCCTCAGTCGTCTCATCAGCAGTTCCAGATGCCTAAGAACCCCCATGTTACGATTTCCATGCCGCAATCCCCTTTTTCGTCTCGGCCCATCTCACCACAACATGGAATGGGCTTCCCTCCACCTTCTTTTGCTGCCACTTATGTTATGGCTTATCAAGCCTCACCATCCTTTCCTCCACCTCCCTTCAATGTTTATGATGTGGAGGACGTTCCCTTGGATGAGGACCAATGATAACCCTATAAAAATGTTTGAGGGGTTGCATTGCCTCTGCATAGCACTTTTAGACAAACAATGATCAATGTCAATGAGGTTAGAAGTTTTGGCCACAATATACTCAAGTAAAAGCATATTGCAGTCCATAAATCACATGTTGTCTCTAGGATTATCTTAACGCAAATTTATTGGTTTCATTGACAAAATTAATAAGGAAATGACGCATGTCTTACGGGTATCACCCATACGAACCACCTTCTGGAAGTAAAGGATATGGCGGTCTAGTGCGCCCCTTTGGAGGAGTAGGAGGGGATATTGAGTACTTGTTGATACTGCATTTGCCCCTTGAGTTAGAATTAAAAGCAAGGACTATCCATACTTGCACCGAGCATAATGTAAGTTCAGGATGTTCGAATCATTGCCCAGATTGAATAGCTATTGATACCGCATTTGCCACTTAAGTTCATAATCAAAAGCAAAGATTATGCATCTATAATTTTATTCTAGCACATAGCATAATGTGAGATAAGGATGTTTTGACCAGTGGAACATCAATGATACATAGCGAAGATCAGGAATTATCGGCTAAATAACCAGGAAAATATGTCCCCTTAGACTTGTCAAAGAGATGGATGAAATACTCAAGAAGGTGAAGCCAACGAATCTGTTCCTTGTCATACATGTGCTCAAAATCCCTTGTTGTTGCATAAACACTATCGACATCATCAGACCCTAGAAAAAAATAGAACAACTTCATTTTACTTCTTGCAGTGCAAGATCTGGCCAGATCAATATTAGTAAAATCAAGATTGTTTCACGACTACCCGCAAAATTACCCGCGCTCTTCCCGTCGTGAATATTTTATCCTGTGCAGCAAAGAAAATGTGTGCTGAAGTATTTCATTGTTATAGAGAAGCATGGTTCAGGGAATCTGAAGGAGTGTTGTTTACCAGAGTTTTCACACAATTTCCTAGACATTAAAAAAAAAAAAGTTCATACACAAGAAATGCCCAATAAGCAATACCATTGTCATTAATAAATGAAATGTAAGTACACAAGCAATGCCCAATAAGTACATGTCAAATATATGCTCGGCAGCCCTGGGCTATCCCAGTCACCTCGTGACTTGTCGGCAATACTCTAGTACTCAAACTATCCAACAAGGAACCATTGACATCCATAATGCCCTTGGGAGCACCTCTAACAAGAATAGAATAAAGTAGATTTTTAAACGTCCACCGAGACCAATAGGTCATGTAATAATATGCAATATTGTTTGCCTACATTTACCATAGAACTTCCTAATCACAATATATAAGACTTTAGAATCAACCAATCCAAAACGACATGTAAAAGGTTCATAATGAAGATTCTTTAAGTGACATATTTTAAATAACATTTCTAGCACACGCAGCAATAAACTTTACCATTACAATAAATTTATCGCGGCGGCCGCCGTGAACATTTCTTGTAATGGTACTTGTAGCAGGGGAGGGTTTGTATCAAGTTGAAAGGATCTTAGTTTTGGATCTTAGTATTGGCTATTTAAGTGATGTGTAACATTTAGGCTGATGGGTTTGAACCACCAAACTTGCCAAAAGTCCACAAATGCAGTTAAGAGTCATGCACAGTAGTAGTAAATAATAAGTCCATGTGCTCATGGGTTAATGTATATGGGCTGGAGGATCTTACACTCTCATTGTCCAATGTCTGCACAACATGTTATGCACTGCTTGATATACCATGCAGTAGCTTGATACTGCACAACATGTTATGTACTGCTTGATATACCATGCAGTAGCAAAATGATTACCTCAAGCTAACGAGCACAAAGCACAATCAATGCCTTCCTTCTTTGAACCATGTACTGGCTTACTCCATAAAAAATAAAAATACAAACCTACCTTTATGATGGTGATAATTTCATTGGTCTAGCCCCATCAATTCAGCTGGAGAAAAACCCGATGTGCCACATCAGAGATGATTGCATAACTTGCATCAAACATATGATTGCTTAACTTGCACGAATGTACCCACATGTCCTGCTTGATCAACACCTACAAAATCGTGTATATAAAAAAAAAGACTGGTTTGAGTGTTCATTTTTTATAGAGGAAATGCGTAGGCTAGATGCCTGTACAACCCAATGAATAAGGCATGTATCAATCTTATTTCCACCTTGTAGCCTGAAGTTTGATATGAAGTGCAGTGATCCTATAACGAACCCTAGTGGTGTGAAAAATGATTAATATGCATAATTAAGGGAATAAAACCATTAATAGAGAAAATTGAGATATTTTGAGAAAAAATAGAAAAAGACTACTTTTATTAGGAATCTAGAATAGATGTAGGAATTAAACAGGAAAAGCTTTTCAGAAAAGATTTGGAGCAGCTACAGTGATCAAGTGATGGATTTGGGAAGAGATTTGATCAAGTGATGGATTTGGGAAGAGATTGCGGTTTATTGTGAGTGGAATTTAGCTATGATGCTTGTAGTTGCCTTGAATTGTGCATAGCTGATGCATAAGCTGGAATGTTTTGAATATCTCGAATGATCTGAATGATTTTAAGGTGTTGAAAAGTTATTGATGTCTGCTCTGTAGCAAGTATCATTGTCTCTTTGTTTGAAGTTTGTCGCTAAGAGCCCAGCCCTGTTAAAGTCAGCTGCTCGCCTTGCTTAAATTTTATAGTTTGTTGTGATCAACCTTTGTGCTTGTTGTGAATTCTTCCTGCTGTTGCTAATATTTTCTAGATGCTATGAGCCTAAGCTAGGAAGCTTACCTTTGACCGTTGTCATCTGCTCCAAGCTGTTGTTTTATATCAGGACAATCAATTATATGCTTGAAATTGCCTACCACTTGTACTATCTTTGAACTTTGTATACATATCCCTTGTCCATACAATCCTACTACTGGAGTATTCCTGAATGCACCGACTTAGAACTGCTTACCAGGAAGCTGCTAACAAAAAAGCCCCAATTGTCAAACTCTATGTCTAGCCTTCAGTATAGGTTCCTTTAGGATCATTGCCCTTCGAGTCTTTAGTAGGGGGTTTATCAAAGCCATCTCATGTATCTTCCCAAATAGAATCATCTGCGCCAATACCCTGGTTTACATTGTCACAGAACCAGCAAATCCGGCATGGTTCTCTACTTTTATTCATTCTATTGCAGTCAAGAACCGACCTTGCTTAGTCTTGGAGCTATAAGTCCAAGCTTAATGCCTTAGACTGTGTCCGTCCGGCATGTCTGCTTGTCGTCCTTGTAGAGCTTCAAACTTAGTATCCAGGGCTACTGTATCTTTTCGCAAATCCTAGTTTCGGCCTGTAGCCATAGTTTGATCTGGCCCTGTTGGCCTCAGTATCAGCGAACCTTTTGTCAGCTTGGTTAAGGATCCAAAGAAGCTCGATTTCGGCCTTGCTTGATGAAGCTGCAAACCAGATCCGTTTCTGTAGCCTGTGCACCCGAAACCTAAAAAGGGTCTAGCCTCTATTATTGAGTGTTAGTTCGTTATAAATTAGATTTTTGCCTTGTTTGTTTCCTTAAAAGTTCACCACAGACTCGTTCAATAATTGTTGCCCATTTATTCTCTACAAGTCATACCTCTTGCTCACGGCTTATTCTCTTTCATTTGTTTATTCCTTCTCTTCGTATTCTAAACCCCTGGCCATAGACAATAGGTATAAACCATATAAACTATCGTATCTCTGAGAATATTATCCCGTGAGTGGAACAGTCTTCTCATAGACTATTTGTGTTGCATGCCGTTACTCTGCATGTATGGGAACTATGGGGTTGCCCTCATGCGTAGCTACTTGTTGTTTGTGATGTATTGCAAGATGCTGATGATGCATAGTTGATTGCAGATTTAAGAGCAAGGATCATATTCCGTGACTCATTTGATGCTAGTGTCGCATTGACTTGCATCTTTTGAAGGCATAGTTTATATTATTGTTCCTAGTTTGTGTTTGCATATTGGTGCCATTGTTGGTATGAACTGTCGTGGAATATTATATATTCCTGGGTGATGCATTTGCATGTGTCTAACATGTTGTGACTTTGGAATTGTTGAACTGCCATAGTAATGCATGTGATGGGACGTCATGATGCATGTGGCTTGGTTGTCTTAATGTGGATGTTCTTTGACATGATTATATGGATGTTGCTACTTGAAAGATTGAAAGAATTGTTAAAGAACATTGCACTCCCGACTAACACATCGAGCTGGATGTGCTGAAGAGCGTTGAACCCGCCTCTCGGTGGAGCATGAGAGGAATGGCGGGAGTGGTTCCACGCATGACCATTGCCTGAGAAGCGAGGGCTGATCACCCGCATGATAGTTAGTAGCCAGTGGATTCTGGTGAAGTGGTTGGAAAGCTTGGCTTTGCCAATCGAGAAAATAATAAGAATGATTCTTAAGACTGAGACTAAGTACAGTTGTTGCTGTTATGAATAGTGATGCTTGTACTAACATGTTGTATGTGCATGACTATAAGTTGAGCTTGCCCCTCACTTAGTCTCCCCAGACTAACCCCCACACAGTGAATGTAGCTCCAGCCGGAGAACGGAACGGTTGAGATAGCTTTGAGATGGAGCGATTACAAGGGAGGATGCAGTTTCAATTAGTAGATCTGTGGAGTTCTTCAATAATAATCGTGTTGATATGTACCCAATATCTCAGTGGAATATATGACCTGACTTATGTTCAAATTGACATTATATTTATGTAAGAATTGATTTTGATTATTGGGGATATTAAAGTAAGATTGTTGAACCCGTAACGCGGGGTACGGATTCAACAATTTTACTTTAATATCCCTAATAATCAAAATCACTTCTTATATAAATAATATGTCAATTTGAACATCAAGTCTTTAGATCAAGCAAGGTTGTATATTTCACTGAGATATTCGGTACATATCAACACGATTAGTGTTGAAGAACTCCACAGATCTACTAATTCAAACTGCATCCTCCCTTGTAATCGCTCCATTTCAAAGCTGTTTCAACCGTTCTGTTCTCCGGCTGGAGCTACATTCACTATGAGGGGTAGTCTGGGAAGATTAAGTGCGGGGTAAGTTCAACTTATAGTCATGCACATAGAACATGTTAGTACAAGCATCACCAATTCATAACAGCAACAACTGTGCTTAGTGTCAGTCTTAAGAATCATTCTTATTATTTCCTCGATTGGCAAAGCCAAGCTTTCCAACCACTTCACCAGAATCCACTGGCTACTAACCATCATGCGGGGTGATCAACCCTCGCTTCTCACGCAATGGCCATGCATGGGAGCACTCCCGCCATTTCTCTCAGGTTCCATCGAGAGGCGGGTTCAACGCTCTTCAGCACATCCAGCCCGATGCGTTAGCCGGGAGTGAAATGTTCTTTAACAGTTCTTTCAAACATTCAAGTAGCAACATCCATATAAGCATGTCAAAGAACATCCACAATGTACAACTGAGACAACCAAGCCACATGCATCATGACGTCCCATCACATGCATTACTATGGTAGTTCAACAATTCCAAAGTCACAACATGTCAAACACATGCAAATGCATCACTCTAGAATATATAATATTTCATGACACTTCATACCAACAATGGCAACAATATGCAAACACAATTTAGGGACAATAATATAAACTATGCCCTCAAAGCATACAAGTCACCATGCCATACTAGCATCAAACGAGTCAAGAAAGATGATTTATACTCTTAAATACAACAATCAACCATGCATCATCAGCATCTTGCAATACATCACAAACAACAAAGTAGCTATGCAACATATAAATAGTCTATGGAAAGATCGTTCCACTCACGGGATAATATTCCCAGAGGTACGGCAGTTTATATGGTTTATACCTATTATCTATGGCGAGGGGTTTGGAATACGAAGAGAAGGAATAAACAAAGAAATTTTATTTATTTATTTATTTGTCTAGTGCTCACTTAGGACCTTGAGAGGCCATGGAGCAAGTATTCACAACTTTAACAAAAATGTACGGTGCGTATCCACCCTGTTCATATACTCTCCTACAAAGAATGGTTCCAGATTTAACAATGTAGCAAAACTATCTATGTGTACCTCAAATTCCTCTCTTATATGCTCATATGCTGTACAATGCAAAAATGGAATAAGCAATGAGCAAGAGGTATGACTTGTAGAGAATAAACGGGCAACAATTATTGACAACCAACAACCAACAAACCATTACAACCAACAATTCTAAATTAAATTCCCCCTAAAACCCCCTTTAATTTGGGTGCATATTCACATGGGGGGTGACTCTGGGCAACGAGAGCTGTTGGATGGACATATTCACGACTTATGCCTGGGTTTGGACCGTAGATAGCGATCCTTGTTTGTGAGGTATGCTCGTACAATTTTTTTTCAATACTATATAACAAGAATTACAAAATACTATAAGGTTTGAGGTATTGTACTCAATGGTGTTGATTTCATGCATGCGCTGTAAAAGGGGTGTTTTAGGGGGTATAAAAGGGGGCTCTCGCTGTCCTACGTCAACCTCCGTGTGAATATGCACCCAAACCAAAGGGGGTTTTAGGGGGAATTTAATTTAAAATTTGCTGGTTGTAACGGTTTGTGTTATATAAAATTTTGGGCCCCTTCGGGACCACACAAAGAAAATACAAAGATTAAAATCCATGAGAAGAGATTGTGAAAAGTCAAGCAAACTATAGGTGTTTTTAAGTATCAAAACTAAGAGAATGCCACCATGTGATTAACAATATCGAACATACAATCTATTATGGAATGGGATTTGAACCCATCATATCCGTGAACAAAATATCATTGGAACACAATGATGGAAATGCTCAAAAGATGCAATTGGGTCAATAGCAACAGTACTTATATCTGCATCTATAATTGTAACATTTATTAGGCTACGATGATAGCCAGTTGAATTGGATGATGTAGGGACAAACAGATTCTGAGAAAAGTACAAATTCCATTGCAAAGACTAAGCGGAATGCTCAAGCTGCGACGAAGCAAGAATATGCTTTCTATGAAGTTCTTTAACATAGCAAAATCGGTTCCCTAGAAGTAGATGTGTGTATATTCTCAATTCTGCATGTATTCTCAATTCTGCCCTTCTGTGCCTCATCTGAATATACACATCCATGCACATGCATACACATGCACATGCACACACATTAACATGCACATGCACATACACATGACATGATATGCACATCCACATGCACATACATACACATGCACAATGTTCATGCACAAACACATGCAGAGAAAGACAACAACCCTCGGATTGTTCCAGCTAAAGAAAATCAACGGCCCATAAAGGGTTCACTCTAGAAATACTATTCAGTTCACCTCAACGAATACAACAACAAAATCATAGAAAAACCATGTGAAAAAAAATGTATAAAAATCTAAAAGTAACCCGTATAGAAATCTAAAATGTATCGTGCTAGATATTGGACGAGTATGTGGTTAACTTTTTAAGGAAACAAACAAGCCAATAATCTAATTGACAATGAACTAACATTAAATAATAGAGGTTACATTTCAACACGGAAAAATATTCTTTAGGTTTCGGGTGCACAGGCTACAGAAACGGATTTGGGTTGCAGCTTCATTAAGCAAGGCCGGAATCGGGCTTCTTTACATCCTTAACCAGGCCGATACAAGACCCGCTAATACTGAGGCCAACAGGATTGGATCAAACTATGGCTTACATGCCGAAACTAGGATTTGCGAAAAGGTATAGTAGCCTTGGATACTAAATTTGAAGGTCTACAGGTGACGATAGGCAGGCATGCTGGACGGATATAGTCTAAGGCATTAAGCCTGGATTTATAGCTCCGAGACTAATCAAGGTCGATGCTGGACTACAACAGAATGAATAAAAGTAGAGAACCATGCCGGGTTTGCTGGTTTTGTGACAAGGTAAAGCAGGGTATCGGTGCAGATGAACCTGTTTGGGAAGATACATGAGATGGCTTTGCTAAACCCCCTAATAAAGACTCGAAGGGCAATGATCCTAAAGGAACCTATACTGAAGGCTAGACACAGAGTTTGAAAATTGAGGCTTTTTTGCTAGCAGCTTCCTGCTAAGCAGTTCTAAGTAGGTGCATTCAGGAATACACCAGTAGGATCGTATGGACAAGGGATATCTATAGGGTGAAAGCAAGCTAGGGTATACATGAATCGGGACATACCAAAGTACCCACCCTGGGTACTCAAAATGATCATATTCCTCAAACCTCATGACCATACTTAACTTTAAGATTTCCTTTTAACATGCTTCCAACAATGATCTCAATCATGAGGAATTTAATTTTAATAAATCGTGAGCTTTAGGTATTTTAAAATACAAGTACGCACTCCTCTAAAAAGTACTTTCAAAGTACCTAATAGATAAAATTTTATGTATACCCGAACTTGCTTTGACCCTATACAGTTCAAAGATAATACAAGTGGTAGGCAATTTCAAGCACATAGTTGATTATCCCGATATAAAACAATAGTTTACAGCGGATGGAAGCGGTTGTTTCACAAAGGTAAGCTTCCTTTAGGGTCATAGCATCTGGAAAATGTTAGCAACATCAGGAAGAATTCATAACAAGCACAAAGGGTAATCACAACAAACTATAAATTTAAGCAAGGCGAGCAACCGACTCTAATTCCGAAGCTAATAGCTTCTCTCTACTTCTTTAACATGACTGAGCTCTTAGTGACAAACTTCAAACAAAAAGACAATGGCACTCGCTACAGAGCAGACATCAGTAACTTTCCAACATCTTAAATCATTCAGATCATTCAAGCCATTCAAAACATTCCAGCTCATGCATATGCACAATTCAAGACAACTAAAAGCGTCATAACTAAATCCCACTCACAGTAAATCGCAATCTCTTCCCAAATTCATCACTTGATCACTGCAGCTGCTCCAAAACTTCTCGTAAAAGCTTCCAACAATTCTCCTCTACATCTTTTCCTATTTAATTCCTACATCTATTCTATATTCCTAATAAAGGCAATCTTTTTCTATTCTTTGCCAAAATATCTCAATTTTCTCTACTAATGTTTTTATTCCCTTAATTATGCATATTAATTATTTTTCACACCACTAGGGTTCGTTGCAAATTCTCAATCCCTGCGCATAATTTATATGATGAAAAAATTACATATATCTAAAATATCAATTTAATTCTCTAACAAAAATGGTCAATAATTATAATGAAAATAAAAACATAAATTAGTCATATCTTCCTAGCAACGATCAGTTGCAAATGCATCAATATGGAAATATCATTTTAAATAAATCCGAGCACAATTTCCTCTCTTTGCTTATTAATTCTTTTTAGAGCTGGAAGTATACCAACAAATCAAATGTTTAAATGACTCAAATGATTTCGTAGGCATTAAAATGGTAGAAAGATTATGATTCTGTGCATGTATGCTCCAGGATCATTTAGCAAAAGAATACAGATCTATGCATGTGTATTTAAGATATAGATTTGGAACAATATTTGCAATTTATTGTTATTCTTTTGACATGGTATATGTTTGTGCTAAGTGTCAAACAGTTATGGATTTGCAGCATTACAAGTTTGAATATGATTTTTAATAGGGAAAGTTACCAAAATACCCTTAAAGTTTGCAAAAATTACCAAATTGCTCTTAATATTTGACATTTTGGAAAAAATTGCAATAACTTTTTTATGATCATCTAAATGCAAATGCAGTCTTCAAACGAATTGTAGACAACAATGAGATCTTTCCAATGAGCATAAGATTGCCTAAATTGGAATTGATAATGTAAAGTTATGTAGTTTTATTTTAAATTCATGAAAATTTTAAACACAAAAACGATCATAACTTGAGATTACAATCTTCAAATCATGTGATCTTATACTTATTGGAAAGATCTCATTCTTCTCTACAATTCATGTGAAGAGTACTTTTGCATTTAGATCATCATCAAAAATTTATTATCATTTTTACCAAAATGCCCCTCGGTCGAGGGGCAATTTGGTAATTCTTGCAAACGTCAAGGGTATTTTGGTAAGTTTCCCTTTTTAATACTCATTTTGTGGTAGATCTAAGGTTACATTTTTGTAATGAGTAAATGGTGAGATGGGTAAAGTGTTTATAGCGAGTTTGTGCTCATAGTGAGAGACATGGTATCTCAAGTATTTAGGTTTTTTTTATGCAGATGGATGGAAGAAAGATTCAGTTGCACCTTGGCATATTAAACCTCCAATGCATTATGACTAGCTTAGTTCAACAATTGGAAAATAGAAACTTGCTATGGAAGAACAAAATATATTTGTAGATTTAGGTTTACTTTGATATTCACTTGCTGTTTCTTTGCTATATTTTGGAGGTAAATGGTTGTCATTCATTTGCTTCTTGCACTCTCTCTTCACGAGTCATCATTTTCTCTTCAAATTTTCTTCAACTTTAATCATGTTTTTTTTTGTGTCTCCCTATGATATTTGGATATAAAGCATCAGCACCAGTTAACTCCAGGTTCAAACCTCTACTCACATGGCGTTGAAAAGAATACGGTATCAACTATTTGGAATGTAAAAAAAGTGGGAAGTATAACTATTTGAAATGTAAAAAATTTTCAACTTATGGCAAAAGTTTATAGCATTGTCACCTGGTTTTATAGCAAGGGCATAAGAGCTAAGGTCAGGGGATCATGACATTGTATTTTTAGGAGATACAAATATCGAAATTGTTGTTCTTGCCATTCGCAACTACTTGCAATCCCGTTTCCACAGTCGGTTGTTTTGTTCTGGTCCAAAATTTAAATTATATTTTTTTTTGTTTCTTATCTTCTTGCATTTCTATTGATGCTACACGATGGATATATTACATGTAAAAATACCATGTTCTACAATAAGACATCCTTAACCAATTTGTACACACAAAATTTCTTTAGAAAAATATTAATATTTTCCTTTGTTGTAATTGATGACTACTATTTCAAAACTTTCACTATTTTTTTCCTTTCATCCACAGTTTTTTAAGGGATCAAGGCAATTTCCAAAGACATAAGTTCCCTCTATTATGCACTTCGGTACGTGGTCCAGTGGTAGGACATTAAACTCACCACGCTCGAGGTCACGAGTTCGAGATTGGTCAATGTACTTGATGTTGCGTGAGTTGTACTTGATATTACATGATCAATAAAATACGTCCTTCAATATAAAAAATAAATTCCCTCTATTATGCCTGACCACTAGGTTATAGCATTAATTATGACACAATAACATTTTTGATTGCATATTTTGATATTCATAATATATAGCACGTTGTCCAAACTCAGGAGGACCTTATCATATTCTGAATTGTAAGAAAATTAACTCATCGATGGAACAACAATGGCATCAACTATGTCACCACTACACATGTTTAGAGTTTCTGTGTTTATATAAATGCCTAAAGATGTAGACCATTCCAAAGGGATCGATTTAGTCTTCAAGAGTTACAACTTTATCACTTTACAAATACTAAAAAAAAGTAACATGCAACCCATGGATGGAGCATGCAATGCTATCAACCAACTTTAGGGTTGAGGGTTTGGGATTTAGAATTTATTAGATAGGATATCATGACTATATTTTTATATCGTTTATAGAAAGACACAATTCCAAATGATTTAATTTATTATTTAGGGCTTCATCATATTATGGACTCTCACATGCATAGAAGTTTTTAAGGGCACGATGTAATTGTTATAATTCCACGCACAACCACTACACTTATATGTGTCTACATTGTCAATAGTCTTTCTGCACTCCTACAATTACTATTCTAAACCAATGTAGGCATATGAGATTTGTTATCTTCCACAAAATCCTAAACTGCTCCACAGGCAACCCCACCCTACCCATTTCATTATTGTATTCTATTTTGTTTGCCTATTTCATGTGCCCATGACCAATGCATGACTTGCCTAAATCCTTTTACAGCTTCCCATTATATCTATGGACATTATTTGACACCACATTACAATCAATTAGATTTACAACTCCATAAATATACCCATTCCACATGCTTGTGACTAATGCCCGACATCGCCGGGCACACGTTTCTAGTTACCAGTTATTCATATAAAAGAAGGTTGTAGAAACAATCAAGATTTATGGTAAATCATGGATTACACACGTAGAAATGTGCAGCATATATCCTGGCATATTCTAAAAGGTCTGCTAATAATTTCCAAGTCAATATATGATACATACTGACAGAGTCTCTGCCGCTCTGCAATGTGAAATGACTTTATTTGGAATGTGCTCGATCTCATTTTAGACAAATATCTTTGCGGCTCTCCCATAAGGCATATAGTACATTAAAAAATAGAAATGTTGAACATGATATTCTGGAGCAGTGCGGCTTCTAACCTGAGAAAGATCTGCAAAAAAGCCCAGCCACAAAAATTTCTCTTAGTAAATACAACAAGGGTCTCAAACTTTTCCATGAGAGTAAATGTTGATTGAAGAAGAGGGTTTGCCATCCTAGAGACATGTACTGCAAAGAAAGAAAAACAATTGCTTACTCATTGTTACAAATTCAAGAACCAAGCCCTGCAGATGCAATAAAATACCTGGCTAAACTTCGGTAGCAAAGAGAAGTAGGATAAAATCTTCCACACGGTTTTATGAACTTGATGTCAGCTTGCTAGAATGCACGGGAATGACATTCGCTGAAGAATCAATCTGCGCCAGTCGCAGATAATTTCCTTCAGGATCATAGAGCTCGCATTGATGGCCAGAGGCTTTGCTTCAAAGCAAAGTTTTCACCTGATGGTCAACACATGGCATACTGGAAGAGTCGCTAGCCTGGAAACCTAGCATCGCGAGTTGCCATTGCTAGTCTTGAAACAACTAATAACAAGATCCAGCTGGCGCTTGCTTGGAGCTGAAGAAATTGCAAATTATAAAGATCACATGCAGATCATTCATAGGTGCCTGCGTGTTAACGCCTTCAGGCATCGCTATGATCCTTGCATATCTGCAGTATGCTCGCTTTGCCTTTCAGACGTGGAAACTCTTGAGCATTGCTTCTTTTCTTGTCCAGAAGTTCAGCCGGCGTGGTCCTGGTTACAGGGTTTATTTAATAGTGTATTGGATTGCCAATGCATCCTTTTGGCTTCCTACCCTAATGCATGGCCCCCAGTTCGACAGCAGGCGTTCCATCTTGGCTCTGGTTGGCTCCTATGGTCAATATGGGAGCGTCGCAGGCAACATATTTTTCATGGCACCTACTCAACTACTCGCGGCGTTATTGCTGTGGCCCAGGCTAAGATACTGATGGCTT
>JAANSK020041799.1:0-17478 GCA_011763485.2 Isoetes engelmannii
GTCAGATATTCAACACGTACATGCTACAATAATGCAACCGTGACACATAACTATGGTCTCCAAGCATTTAGCATGTCTAGATACATTATACAAAAGCACCAGGGTGGTCTAGCATTTCTACCCAATAGGAAAAGCTTATTTTAGGATGCTATAATATACAAGATCAGTTAGATTCCTTAACTACTCTTAGTTCAAGCCATTAAATCTTGGTTCTTTTCTTCAACAACAAGAACAAGCTAAGCAAGATAAGCATCCCCTGGTGTAAGCGGAAACCACACACCTGAGAACTACTTCAAGAATAGTTCTTTGACTCCTTATGGCTGTTTTATTCTCAAAGTATCTCCTCCTTTCATCTCCTAGCTCCATGAAGCAAGTTGTACAAAAAGACACAATGGTGCAGTCAATTCTGACTCAGCTTTACTCTTTCTGCCATATCTCCCTCATCCGGATGAATTTAGGCATTATCAGACCCAATCCGGAAATCTAATTCGAAAACCTTTCCATCAAAATAAAAATCACCTGAATTGGATCTCGGATCGCCGAGTTATGATGCTCCAAAGTTCGACCATCAAAACTGCCCAGAAATTGCTCCTTCTGCCTCCTTCTAGAAACCCTCATAGAACTGATGCCCTTTGCTTTTATCACATGAATTTTGTATAAACTTCTCATACATAGTATGTATTTCTCATTTAGTGACCAATTGAAATAATCCCAATAATTATCAATAGGGAAATGTAAATAACATGTCTGCTAACGGGCCAAGCCCGTTACAGTTTTGGATGTAACGACCATTATATAAAAATCATTGACAATGATTTTATTTGTCTTCTCGAGTTGCCATCGCTGGTCTCATATCGAGCTGTCATGGCATGCTTCTATGCCTGACCCGATACATACCATGCCCCAAGCTTGCCATACTGCTAGTTTATATAAGCTCTTCGACTCACGTTCCTTCCAATTTGATACCATATGGTCCTTAATTAGCCAAAGTGTTCTTTGTAGGACTTAGATTAGGAGGTATTCATTGGAACATTTAGAAGTTACCAAATTGGTTTCCTGTGATCCATATAGTGTACTTGACGTTGCGTACTCAATAAAATACGCCCTTAAAAAGAAATTACACTTCAGTGCATATTCCAGTGGAAGGGCATTAAATCTGCCACACCAGAGTTTTTTGTTATTTTGTTGAAGGACGTCAGATTTTATAACAAGCGCAAGTACAAGTAAAGATGCAACCACCAAATAAAAATAACAACATACAGTACAGACACAAACACTGGTAAATAGACTGATAAAAACCATCTGCCTATGCATAAGAAATTTACAAGTAAAGATGCAACCACCAAATAAAAATAACAACATACAATACAGACACAAACACTAGTAAATAGACTGATTAAACCATCTGCCTATGCATAAGATTGTATATGAAGATAAACTTCTCATCTTCACTTGGTCAAGCAAAGGATACGTCAAATAGTTTTGAGTTGTTACAATCGTTTATAAGTTATAAAACTTTTTTACTAAGGTTTTTATATGGTTTTGGAGGTGTAATTAGCATGCCATATGCTTTATATTTTTAGAGGTTGCACTATTTTTATATTATGTAGCATATTCTTTCCAATGCTTAGCCTAGTACAGTGTGTATTTTGTTTTGGTGTATTTGAAAAATTTGAATACAACAAAATACATGCAGCTTGGGCTCTTCTACATTAGGTCAAGTTTGATGCAACTTTGTCGTAGCTGAGCCGGTCGGATAAAATAAAAAATATGGCAGGCGGGTCGCATTGCTTCCTTTGAGCAAGTGTGCCTCGGAAAATGTACCTCTAGATATTACCTTGAGAAAGTTTTATTTTCAAAAATGCTTTGAAGTTGTTTGAGTTTAGGATCAAAGTAGCATGCCGGCTTAGACAAGAAACTATTTTCTACTATTGGTTTTCTTCTGTGGCTGGCCATGGAGCTTTGATGCGACCTCTGTTAGTCTATTCCCGTTGGAGGAGCTTGCAAAATAAGATCATCTCTACCTCCATTGTTCTATGCATCTCCTTTGCTAATAATCTTATGGGGTTATGCGATGTTTGAATTGCAGTTCAATGAAGAAAACAATCTCAATGAGATGTGCATGCACCTATGGTTAGCTTAGTATAAGAATAATTTAACAGTACAGAGACTAGCTATTATCTAAACTCACCAAGAGCAACACAAACATGGAGTTGGTGAAACTAATATTTTTTTTTAATGTATGCTACTATTCGTGATGCATCTAATGGTATGGCTATCATGCGGGCTTAGCCTGGAGTTTTATAACTTTCATGTACTCCTTAATGGTTACATGGATCGACTTCCTACTTGATCGGTTCTCACTTGACCTTTGTGGTGGCTTCTATGTCATTTTCCTACGAAGGTCCTATTATATATTGAAAGTGAGTTTGATGTTTTATATGCACGTACTTTCCTATTTATCTTATTAGGTGTGCTAGTCTCTTCCATTCCCTCCCCTATCCTATCATGTTCTCGATGTTATTTGCCCAAGCTATCCCTGGATGTCTTTCTTCAATCTTGTTATTTGCAATGCATTCGATCATCATATGTTTCCCATCCTGAATTGTTTGTCTCTCACATAACATGCAGACTCTTCTGTTGGTTTTGTTCTTATTTTTTCCTTCTGTCATTTTCTTTCATAGATAGATTGACAGCACATGGAAATACCGGATCTTGAAAACAAAAGTCTCACATCCTAGCAGCCCCGATAACGTGTTGTCAATGTACATTGTTGAAAAAGCGAAGATCGTGCTGCATAAGTACTCCATAGGGAGCTAAAGAATAGAATAAAATAGATAGATTAGATAGTCTTTTTAACGTCACGCCACTAGGCAGCATCCAACTGACATGTGACCCCACACACCACACTACATTGCTCGGTTGGGCCCTGCCCCCAACTACTTTACCTAGAATAGAATAGAACAGAATAGAATAGTATAGGATAGTTTGATAGATAGATAGTCTTTTTAATGTCACACCACTAGGAAGCATCCAACTGGACATGTGACCACACATCACACTACATTGCTCAGTTGGGCCCTGCCCCTAACCACTACCTTGTGTATGTGGGACTTGACGCCCAACAGTTCAGAGTGCGATTCTAGGCGGTCTCGAACTCGAGACTTGTAGTTGCTAGAACTAGTGTGTTACCACTAGACCAAACACAAAAACCAAGAGGTCATGGGACCCATACAATGGACTAGTACAACCATTACTACTAGGATTAAAAAACCCCTGCCTCGAAAGATTCTAAGGGAAAACACTTTTGTTGTAATAATGATACTAGACAATCAGAAAAAAAAATAAGTAGACCATGATGACTACTGAGGACTCAGTAGTTGAAGACTCTCGTCTAGAACCTCAAGTATGTATAATGCCAAGTTATGTACAAATGGTGCTCTGAGAAGTTGTGGGAGTGTGGAATGGAACGCTAAGGTTCAATAACGATTCCTGACCATCTTAGAAGAGTATGGTTTTCATCTTCAATAATCTGTAACTGGCAACAAGCACATAATGTCACTTCTTGCGATAGTCACGACCACTCCCACCTACTTGTCTCAATCCGTAGCTTGTCGGACCCTGTGCAAACTGATGCAATAGCTATAAGCTTTTTCCTGGATAAGGAAGCAAGCAAATAGGCTTGTGTTCTTGGTACCAAAGTGGGGTTTATATGTCCAAAATGAGAATATTTTGAAAAGAAGGATATGCGTCAAGAGCTTGCCATCTCTATGGGAGAGATGACAGACAAACATGTGCCTACTTGTGTGGTTGGAAAGAGCACTATTCTAAGGTTGCCACATGGGTTGCCATAGCTAAACACACAACATTTTCAGAATGCAATGCGTATGATAAAGGAAAAGCTAGTCGAGACAAGGGATACTAGAGAGAGGAGGAAATTATAGATTGAAAGAAACCTTATATGACTGCAGCACTATCTTGCAGAAGCCTTTACTGGTCTTGTTAGGCACTCTCACATCGTGCACCAGAGTAGGCTTTTACCATCATTCATGGCAAGATGGATCAAAATAAGACTACCGTGCCTAAGCTTGAGAACCTAGCCAAGTTGGTATTGAAAGGAGGGTGCCTGAAGGTTAGTGTCATGTGCATGGATCCGGAGCCTTAGGGCATTTCTCAGTCGAGCTTTGGTCCGATGATGGGCTCCCTTGATCATGCATCGAAGACTCTTGAGGTTAATTGGAGGCACCTACATGATAGATCTCGACCAAATTGTATATGGGGATCTTCAATTTTAGAATCTCCAGCTTTCAAAACAAGAGTGACAAACAACAAAGGAGGTATATAATTTTACTTCGGGGCTGCAATAGCTAAAGGAGGTGAGCACTCATGGTCCAATGCATACATGAATGAGGTGATTGATTACTAGTCGTATTTATTACAAGTGCTTGGTAATATGGATGCTGGTCCAACTGTACGCATGGCTTTGTGCCTAACACAAGGCAAGACACTTTAGTGGAGTAAAAAATTGTAATGGAGCAAGAAAGTAATGGTCTAACATCGTACGTAGATCCGGCTAGTGAAACACCAAAACGTCCGGATCAAAGTCTTTGATACATATCAAGACATTAATAAGGGTCTGTTCTTGCTTGTGAGCCAGTAGACAACTGCCCAACCTGGTTATTTTATGCAGAGGGTGGCACAGAACTTTAATCATATTAGCTAACTAATTCTTCTCCATCAATGAGTCTACAACATTACCAGTCTTCCACCTCTCGGCAGGGATAGGGCGCCGAGTTTATGCAAGAGGGCAGCCATTTACTATCTTTAAAGAACGATGATATATTCGTCATGGTGAAGTATACACAAAATAGAGAGGAGGGATAAGAGTAGATGGCAGAAGAGATTACGACTGGTGACCATCAATGCCATGAAAGGGCTAGATGAGATAGAGCATTCTAAGGGCTCAGTCACCAAATTAGCCAATGCTTACCATTACTATAGGAACAACTTCTATAGCTATAGCTACTGCAAGTCCAAAGAGGTGCTTCTTACTATGACAAGCAAATAGATCTCTTCGTCCTGGACCAGAGGGAGCATAGGTACTCCCAGACGAAGAGAAGATAGCAATCAGCTTGGACATGTCAGTCAACCCCAGGTGCTACCATAACGAGCTGCATAGAAGAGCACAAGTAAGAGGTGAAGATCACCAAGATACACAAGAACACGTCAGTAAAGATCGCGCATCCATATCTCGACCTGGCCATACAAAGAAGGGCAACACGCAACACATAAGGTATTAGTCAAGAACACTACGTCAACGAGTAGACCAGCACCAAATGCAAGCTAGATAGCCATAGCACGCCTCCGCAAGCTAGCCAAGGAAACCAAAGTAGAAGCAACGAAGTGAACATAGGAACATAAACAAAAAGAATGAGAAGAAAGAAGGCAATTGCCATTGCCCACTAGACGACCATTCAAGTTTAAGCCAGGCATGATAGCTCTGCATAAAATTCACAAGTACCACAAGAGGACGGAGCTCTTAATCCCCAAGCTACGCTTCCAAAGACTAGTCAAAAACTCGCCTTCGTTCTTGAAATGTAGAACTACTAGCACTTCAAGGAGCAGCAGAGGCATATGTAACTTCTATGTTCAAAGACATTAACTTATTGGCTATCAACTCTATCAGAGTCATCATCAAGGACAAAGATATGCAGTTGCTCTTGAAATTAGGCAAGAGAGATTGTAGATACAACTCTCTAAAATTCTAAAATTTTATATTAATTCATCTTCTTGCATTTTTTTTTTGAAGGACATGAAACTCTATTAATCAAAAGAAAGTACAAACATTCGATGGGGGACTGAAAACCCAGTGGAGAAATTGTCCACCAGAGCAAAACCACCCGCCACCTTGTAACAAACAGTACTCAAAAGAGTTATACATAAGTATTGACCTGAAGATAGTGGATCCAATTACGATTCTTCACTTCGTCCTTAACTGATGAAGATATATAGGCTTTGACAATGCATTGCCTAGCTTGAACAAGCACTTGAGCATCAGGGGTTCTAATGCCCTTGAAGATGAAGAGATTTCTTCTTTTCCAAATTGACCAAATGACCATGTTGAAGCCAGATGAAATGCCCTCTTTGCCAGACTATTCCAGGAACTTGGATACGCTGCCAATAACACCTGCTGACTGTTTAAATTGCAATTGAAGAGACTTTGAAGCCACAACCAAGCCGGTCTAGCCAGTCTTCTTGCATATTTATATAATAATGTTAATTATGATCCCTAACGTCAGTTATCCATTAAGGAGATGTCAACATATAAAGTCTATAAAGTACATATTATCCCCTTCCCTCATTTCTTTGTTCTCTCTTGTCACACCCCACAGATTGGTTGGGTCAAGCTCCGTGATGGCTATAGCCTTCATTAGATATAGCCTTATGGTATCACCCAATGAGACTATTCCGATCTCCCCGGTCGTTGAGGCAAGAAAAGGACAAGTCCCCTCCCAAAGACTGGGACTCTGTGGGCGGCTAGAGGATCGTGGCATACGTCCTTACTCGACTATGCTCCCCAAATGCCTAGCCAGACGACACCTATTAACTAGGCGAGTCATGGCAGCACCTAATCAAGGGAGTGTCAAACACATGCCCGGCCCACTCGAGGTGACCGACTATAGGTCTAGCTGGCTATATGAACCCCTGGAGCCGCGCCCAGTAGGGTCCTCCCTCCACTTCACCCAGCCCCCATTTTCTGATGCTCAGCCATCCAGCAACTTGCCCATCCAGGTGGGCCCTATGCAAAGACTAATACTGTTGTGGTTCTGTTGCTTCTACACTGAGCCATGATTAATGATGATAATATGTGAAGGACCAGAAAATAATAGTATTTTAGACTACGATGCCACACTTCCACCTATAGTTGATGACCCTGAACGTGCATTATCAGAATAGGTATTTATTAATTAAGAGTTTGGCAGTTGTATGTAATTATTTGTTTCAAAATTTAGGGGACCTATGTGCAGAGCTACATATTAATAGCTAAGATCCTCCTGCAAACTTGGCAAACTAAGCATTTTAATCATCATTATTTGCATGTATTAAATTCGATTTTTGATCTACTAGCATCGTTCTTCTCTTATTAGTTACTAATTTTGTGGTTCAGACTCGAATGTACTATACAGTACAATAATTGTGGCATGCTGCATGTTCCTTGAGCTACGCCTTGACAAACTTATGCGTGGACTATATTTATTCTGTGTGGATCCAGTACATTGATATATTATGACATTATTCAGATTCTTGGTTAATTGGCAAGCTATAAGGGAACTATTTGCTATGTAGAAAAAAGAATCCCCAAAGTTCTTTGGTCATCTGCAATTATTGGATCATTCCCCCGATCAAGCCACATTATGAAAAAACGAAGGGATTGTTTCTATTGAGGATCTTTTTGATGATCATGGTATTATTTCCTTTAACAACTCTGTGCTTGCAGATGAAGGCATTCAAACCAGGATTCTTTATGAAGCCATCCTCAATACCCTTAATTACTTGAACAGGATCTGTCTATAGTTCGTACTAGGAATTATGCTGAAAATGCATAGACAAATCTCACAACCCGGACGATGAAGGGAAGCCTGCTGGTTTGAGCGCGATTGCCGGTTCTGCTCTTCCTTGTGAAGGGTAAGCCATAGATGACCGTCCCAGTAGTATTTAAAAAAGAAAAAGGAAAAAAAAAAGAAAAAAAAAAAAAAGGGGGTGCAAGGAGCTGACAGAAATTGCTTTGTGTTACTTGAAGCTATTGAAGATAAGAAGCAGTGTTGGGAGATGGAGCGCCCTAGGGTTTCTGCCGGCGACTGCTTCACATTTATGTTCATAACTTGAGCTTCTGATCTCGGTTTTCAGTGTTTTTTAGCTTGTTGGAAAGCTGATTCGAAGCTATTTTCAACGGTGTGTGGCATCACTGGCTTTTTACTCTGGCTGACAGTCGTTTCGGCCCCGGCAGGTTTCAGCCTTAATGGTTCCTGCCAGGCAGGGTGATCAGCTCAAGGGTGATGGGGCGGAAGCTCACGGATTGGGGCTGAAGCCCAGGGAGATGGCAAGGCGGAAAAATCCAGGTGAGAAGCAATTGCCTCCAGGGTTGGGTTCTTAGGGGAAGGTGCGGATTGGTGCGAAGGCTGTAGGTGGTGATAAAGCAGAGGAGAGGCGGATGCTTACAGAGATGCGATGTATTTTGGAGTCTCCTTCATCTGAAAGGTATGTGAAGTGCTCTTCTCAATCTGATTCTATTCAAGTTGATTGTGTTTTGGAAACACCAGTGCCGATTCCATCAAGCATGCCCCCGTTGGAGACGGGTTCAATTGCGGTTGAGGACTCTTGCAGGGAGTCGGAAAGGGGCCCTGCTGTAAATCTGGAGGGCATATTAGGGGGGCATATGTGTATGCCCTCCTGTAAGGGGCTGGATCAGGGGGCTGCTGCTGTAATTCCGGAAGGAGGTGTGCAGCTTGAGGGAGGGCAGCGTGGTCAGGCTATGCACACTTCAGAGGGTAGGGATATATCTCCACCCGGTGTGGCTGTGGATGCATCCCAGGAAGCCCGGGCTGCTGCCCCTAATCCTGTGCGCTCTGCTTGGAGAAGTAAGGACACCATCTCTCGCATCATACGACCGGGTTTCTCTGATTGGATTAAGCGGAAGGCTCCGAAGCACAGGGCAGCTCGGGTTGAGGAGGCTCTGAAATTTGTGGATGCGCATCATTCTGTAGATTTACAGGCGGCGCTTCCGGAGAATCCTTGGATTGATATTGATCATAATCGCCATGTCCAAACTATTGAGAATTTGGTCCCTTTTGCGGTGTTGGCGTTCTTCACAGGCTATATCCTTGATATCCGGAGGTTTAGAGCTTGGCTTGCAGGTCACTTGAAGCGGCTTGGGTTGCCCAGATATCAATCTCTGAAATTTTTGCCCAAAAATTTCTTTATTATTATGTTCGAGGACTTATGTTCGAGGCTGAGTCCTCAATCTGCCAATTAGTGAGTCGAGGGGTAGATACTCTGGGGGATGCTTATGTCTCATATCAGTTTTATACTCCGGGAATGTCCATCAGCTCCTTGACAGCTGTTAAAATTCCATGCTGGTTCCAGATTGTGGATCTCCCTCCGGACATAATGGTGCCGGAA
This sequence comes from Isoetes engelmannii, assembly GCA_011763485.2. Classification (NCBI taxonomy): domain Eukaryota; kingdom Viridiplantae; phylum Streptophyta; class Lycopodiopsida; order Isoetales; family Isoetaceae; genus Isoetes; species Isoetes engelmannii. The sequence goes on from JAANSK020041799.1 coordinate 9,181, forward strand.
TTTTTAGTCTCCATGGCTAATGGTTTGGGTGTTCATTTGGCACATTCTATTGTCCAGGTCCTTAAGATTTGTGTTGCTCTATTGTCCAGGTCCTTAAGATTTGTGTTGCTCTGACTGCTTTGCAGCGTCTGCCCACATCTCTTCCAGTATGTAGCGGCTCATGGCATTTTGTTTTCCAGTTGAAGCTTTTGAATGGCACAGAAATACGGCATATGTTGTTTTTGCATCTAAAAAATGATGCATTGGATCCTCAAAATCATCTTCTTCCATAAACATCATGGATGTCTGACTATAAAACGATAAAACGATGAATCGAGTAACAAGGCTACATAACGATGAATCGCCAGGATGAATCAAGACCAAAAAAACTCAAAATTTATCTAAAGCTTCAACAAGCCAAACAAACTTGGATTATTTCTGTACAATGCTATATACAATCTTGAAATTCAAATCTATCTAAAGCTTCAAAAAACCAAACAAACTTGGATTATTTCTTTACAATACATACAACTTAACCATTTGACTAGCAAACAAACTTGGATTATTTTTTTACAATACAATTTAGCCATTTTAACTAGCAAACAACTGCAAAAATATGTTGCAAATAACATAGTAATTTCCTCCATGTAGAATGGGTATAAATCTGCCATGACAATGTGGAATGGCATAAGTCTGTCATTCCTACTTGCACACAGCAACCTAGAAACCCATAAGTCTGTCATTTCTACTTGCACACAGCAACCTAGAAAACTGAGTGCCCCTACTGGGCACGCCGTTTTCCACAAGGCCGCATCCCTATGCCCAATCTACATAACAAGACCACCCCGTGCACAGCAGCTTTTGCACAAATAAATGGATAATCCAATAGAAACACTAAAAAATGGATTTCAAATCAAAAGAAAGTCCCATATTTATCGAATCTCTTTGGATTTCTCGAGCATGCCACAATCGTGAGGTTTATCGCTGTTGTAAACGAAAATAAGTTTCTGAATACTGAGCTATAACATACCAGACTCTTTGAATTCAGAATCGAAAATAAGCTTCAATAGAGCTTCATGAAATGCTGGCACCATAGGTAGCATAAGAAGAAATTTTTAGAAAACGCACGGCTGCGAGGTACGTAGCTTAAGAAGAAAAATTTAATGAACGCACGACTGTAAGTAGAAAAAAAAAAACGTGCTATAGGACATGGACAGCAGAAGAATTCTATTCATTTAGCACATACAGGTAGCGTAAGAAGAAACATTAAGAAAATGCATGACTGTGTGAGGACAAAGAAGAAACGAACTACAGCAACGAAAAGTATTCATTTAGAACATACAAATTATCAAGATTTCAGTAGTAAACCTGTCTGTCTCTAACTTCAATCTTTAACGAGAAAACATCCTTTGAAGCAAGGCAAAGTTCCTTCTTTAACAAAATAAGGCATAGTTCTTCCATCAGAAGTTTCTCAATAAGCCTGCTCTGAACTAACATCCTTCGTGAGAAGAAAGCATCCCTCATGGATATTTAAATAATCAAGAAAATGCAACAGAATATAAAAGGATATGAAGTTCTACCAAAGCATAATTTTACAAACACCTAGAAAATCTAGCAACTAAACATTCAGATACTAAATATCCTGAATCCTGTACCCTCCGCAGGTTTCGATCAAAACAGGGTGCCTCAATTGAACTGCTTCATTGGCCATAGCCTTGCTGACCATAGCCCTGCTGCTGAGGAGCAAAACCTTGTTGTTGTTGCTGATCATAACCTTGCTGCTGTCCGTAACCTTGCTGACCACCTTGTCCATAAGCTGGCTGACCAGCAGGCTGAGCGGCGGGTTGAGCTCCTTGTCCATAAGCTGGCTGAGCAGCAGGCTGACTAGCAGGCTGAGCTGCGGGTTGAGCAGGTGGCGCACCGCCTTGCTGTCCATAACCTTGCTGAGCACCTTGGCCATATGCTGGCTGCCCAGCCTGCTGCCCATATCCCTGCTGTCCATAAGCTGGTTGTTGAACACCTTGCTGCCCATATTGTTGTCCAGGTGGAGGCGGCCCTGAAGGTGGGGGAGGTCGATATGCTCCTTGCTGCTGCCCATAACCCTGGCCTCCTTGCTGCTGCCCATAACCCTGCTGGCCACCCGGTGGTCCGTATCCTCCCTGTTGCTGGCCATAATTCTGCTGACCACCTTGAGCATATGTTGGTATCTGCCTCTGAGGTGGTGGAGTTGGAGCCACTGGAGGCGGGCGAGGAGGTGGTGGTGGAGACCAGCCAGGTGGTTCAGTTCCAGCTTCAAATCCTCCCATAAGACCAGGTTCATAGTCGCGGCTCCTTCCAGGTGGAGGCCTGAATTCCCTCTCCCTTGGTGGAGGGCAGTAAATCTCTTTTCCCTTCCTGCTTTCTGGAATTGGTGGAATGAATTTAGCACCAGTCATATCCGCGCCGAAGTACTTGTCTATGGAATCCAGAAGGAAATAATATTTCTCCACATCTTCATAGCAGTCCCAAGTGCACGACAATCCCTTAGGAAACATTGCAACATCACCAGCTCGGAATTCCACATATTCGCCATTTGCATCGTCTGGATATACCCTCACTCTTCCTTCTGTGAGATAACACATCTCTGCCATGTCGTATTTCCAAGGAAACTTGCTAGCCTTGCAGGTCCATCTGGAAATGCATTTCAATTAAACAAACAAACTAGGTATTCAAGAGATAAAAATAGAAAATGATAATAAAGTAAGAAAATAGAAAAGAATGTTAAATTACAACACATATCATATAATGTGCTTCAGAAAAGACCAAGAAAGCAGTGCAATGCAAATGCAAATGTTCAATAGATTTCAGCAGTCCGCAATGCAAATGCTCAACAACAAATATCATATAATGCGCTTCAGAAAAGACCAAGGAAGCAGTGCAAATGCAAATGCAAATATTCAATAGATTTCAGCAGTTCGCAATGCAAATGCTCAATAGGTTTCAGCTCCAATATCTAATAATAAATTAATGCTTAAACTAATCCAAACTAATGTCAGCCACAGTTAGCATATAATAGAGCAGGAAAATGACGAAAAGGACCGACACCACTAATTCCAGAACAAGATACGAAGCTTAAAACCTCTAACAAAGCAAAAACCAACAACACAGAATAGAAATGCAAGTCCTAGAAGCCTAAGACGCCAACTACGGAAACAAACTATAAACAAGAACCCAAAGGACAAACATTTGCAAGGAGGAAGAAGAAAAACTCACCGTTTCCAGGCAGGAACATCGAGCTCAGCAAGGCGATATGCAGAAGGGTTAACCTCAATACGCATACCAAGCTTTTCTTCCCAATGAGGAGTTGGAGGAGGCTTAGGAGGGTCCTGGTTCCGGCGACGATTGGAAGACATGGAAGCACGAACAACCAACCTCTGGGGGGTAAAAGTGGGAAGATGGAACGAAGTACGGGTCACCCATTGCTTGGGCAGAGCTCTGAACGTCGGAACTGCGGTGAAAAGGGATCCGGCGCAGACCGATGCAAGCGCCGCGGCCGCCATAGTTACTGCCTTGCTTGGGAGGGTTATCTGGGGTTTAAGAGAAAGGTCTAGAACAACGCGTAAGGCCCTCCTCTTGCCATTCTGGCCCCGGTGGCCCAGATCTTATCATCTGCTTCTCTTTCCATGTAGTTTTCCTGGGCCTTGCAAGCGTTATATCTTGTTGACCCACCTGCGAAAATATCTTCCACTTTTATGGCTGTTTTTTGCTTATGTAAATGGTAACCTTTTTTGTTGCCCAAAGGGCAAACCCTTGGGGAGATGGGGCGGTATGTGGGTTGTTTGTTTGGACGGTGGAATTAGTTCGGAGGCCTGCTTGGACGGCTGATTTGATGTCTGGAGCTGCGTTAGTCAGCATCAGAAGATGGCTTGGCTGCCGTTCATTAGGGGTTCGTTAGGGTTCAAGCTGGAAGTGTAGTAGCTCAGTAGCAGTCTGCTCTTTTAAGTATTGCTATAGCAAGACTCATCTGGGACCAGAACAAGTTATGGTTATTGCTGTTATTCGGCTTTGTTTCATCGACACGTTGAATGCATTCGTGGTCCAAGATCTTTGTTAGCTATTCCTCCTTCTGACTTCGCTTTTCCTGCAAATTCCCTCCTCTCTAGCAACAATTGGGAAATGGCTTTAAAGAGGGAATGCTAACAAATGAGGAGCAGAATGCACAACACAAGTCCAAGGCATTTTGACAACAGATACGGCGGAGGCAGAAGCTATTGTAGGTAAGCTTGCTTCAATACATCAATTGTAATTGCTAGACTTTGTCAGATCAAGTCAACTTCCAGGTATGGTCCCTCAATGTGTTGCTTCACGATTTTCATATCCATCTTGGTTTTGCCTTTTGTCTTTTTCTTCAGGCAAGGGATTTCCAGACTATCTATCTATCTAGCTAAAATTTTGAAAGGTTTGCAGACGAGGATACTCCAGAAACACACTATACATAAGTTCTATATAGACATCTCCTAAGCGAAAACACACTAGACATAAGTTCTACGTAGACATCTCGTAAGTCCTATATAGACAACTCTTCAACGGCTCTTCCGGCAGGGGAAAAATCAAATGCATGAGTGAGTCATACTTGAAGCTCTAGTTTTGTGCTTCAACAACATCTTTATAACCCATGCTCAGAACAGAGATGATTTGCATTGATCCCGCAAGAGGTTCCGTAAGATGATCCCTAAGGTATCCATACATCCAAAATTGAACATTGCAAAGCCAAAGTCTTAGGAACATGCTCGACATTATATAGAGTTTTACATTATGACATTAGATATCCCTTGTCACAATGGACTTATGCAATCAATCAACTTCCGTTAGAATTGTTGGTAGCAAAAGGTGTAAGAAAATTATAGCACCAAATGTTAGAATTCTTAAATACAATTCTAATTGCAACTAGTGTTCAATTAGAATCCCCTTGGATCATAGTATTGTGTGGCAACCAACTAGTCTAGAAACATATCCACATACAACAAATTCAATAGCTATTGAATTTCCAATGGTCTAAAATACCAACAACTTATCTCAAGTAATCAATTCGATTACTCTATTTGCACTTGCCTGTTATCCCAACAAGAAATGACCCAAACAGGAATCAGCGGATTTCTCCTGAATACAGATCATTAACCCACAATTCTTTGCATAGGTTACATGGATTATATACAGGGCGTTCGAGCAAGTAATCCCTGAATCGATCGTCCTTTGGTGCTCCACATTTCGAACCAAGCAAGCACTTAAAGCACTTCATTGGTGCTTCACATTCTAGTCCTTTGGTGCAAGCACTTAAAGCACTTTTAGTTCTTCTCTGAACATGAACCACATAATTTCTCACATTCTCCTTTCATGTTCGGAATTTGTTCCTGATGTCCCACCATCGACAGGTTCTCCAATTCCCAGTTTTTCTTGTAACTTCACAAACATGTGAACTGGTGGAATTTTTGTGAAAATGTCTGTTGTCTGTTCTATTGTGCTTTTGTACTCTACCTTTATGTATCCCTTCGCCACCATATCCCTGATATGCACATGAATTTCGATGTGCTTAGTTCTCTCACGAAGGACTGGGTTTTTTGTAATTGTCAAACAACTCATACTATCAATGTATAGAGTTGTAGGACTTTCCCGGATCGCACCAAGTTCTACTAGTATCCTCCTTGCCCAAATGATTTCCCTTGCAGTCAAGGAAGCAGCATTGTATTCTGCTTCTGCAGTAGACACGACAATACATCCTTGTTTTTTGCTTCTCCAAGCAACACAGCTTCCTCCTAATTTCAAAACGTATCCTAAGGTAGACTGCCTAGATTCCAAATCCTCACCCCAATCTGCATCTGAGTATGCAGTCAGTTCCAGGCTCTTGTTTGAAAAGGTCAGACCTTTGTTCTGAGTTCCCTTTAAAAATCTTAAGACCCTCTTAGCAGCTACCCAATGCTGCCTGCCTGGATCTGCTCCAAATCTGCTTAAGAGGTTTACAGTATAAGATATGTCTGGCCTACAGCAGTTTGCAACATATAGTAGACATCTGACTAGTTCTTTGTATGGATATCTTTCCATTTTCTTTTCTCATCATCAGTTAGTGGACTCATCTTATTGGATAGTTTCTGTCCTGCAACAAGCAGAGACCTTGCACTATTGCACTCCACTAATCCAAATTTCTCCAATATTCCTTGTATGTTTTGACTCTGAGTAAAAGTCAGTTTCTTATTTACTCGATCCCGATGAACCTCCATCCCAAGGAATCGTTTGAGGGGCCCCAAATCAGTCATACTAAATCTGTTGTTTAGCACTTGCTTACAGTGATTCAGGCACTCTGTATTGTCCGAGACAATTATATTGTCGTCAACATATAAAGCAATGATGTAGAAGTGCCCATTATTCCTAAAAATGTACAGATTACCGTCATTCTATAGCTTCTCGAACCCTTGCTCTTTGAGAAATCTGTCAATGTTGCATGTTCTTGCAAAAATAGAAGTAATGTTTCTGCGTAATGGTTGAGTTATTGGGCCACTAACTTGCGAACTTATAAGCAGTTGGAGCCTTTCTCTTGCTGCCTTCATAAGCGGGTGAGAGCATGCTAGGGTATACCAGTTTTTGTATCTATTGGGGGCCCAGAAACTACCTAGAAAAGTACCTAATTTTGAGGGCTTGATAAGATCTTATTAAGCATGGAGTTTGAATGTGAATGCAGTCTTTCTTGATTCTAACATCAACATCTTGATCTTAAGTTGATGAATAATGTGTTTTCTATTTGTATTTCCAAATTTTGAATTGCTTATAATAAAAATAAAACGAGAAAAGTACTCAGCAGTTAAGTACTCTGAGTATGTACTTTAGGAGGTGCCAAAAGTGGTACGCCCTAGCATGCTCTTACCCAAGCATATGCATCTATTTATGTTACAATTCCAACAATTTAAACTATACACTACACATACAATTTCCGTACAAGTATATCACATGAAACCATTGAACGGGCATATCTCGCATTAAAAATTTGGAACCATTGAATTAACTCCTCCAGACCCCTAGTTGTTTATGTTGATATTTGTGCAAGGCGTCCAACGATTGGCGAGGAGCCTCAAACACATACGCACGTATTTGTATACATTGCAACCTTTGATTTCATGTTGTATTTGGAACTGACAGTTAACTAAAACAAAAATGAGTCGCGCTTACTGATGGCCAAGATTGCCCAAAATTGACATCCAACGGCCCGAGCCAAATGGGCTTGCAAACGTGAATGTCCCCCTTCAATATCATAGTCTCCATGAAAGGGATCGTAAAAAGCATCTCTGCGTTGTGGTCGATCTAAACGCATATCGGCTTGCTCAAGAAGCTCTTCCCGGGTGAAAGACCTAGCCAACATCCGGAAAGGCAGAACAAAGACACGGTGATCGGTGACAGTATTTGGGGTCTGGGTTCGAGATCCCCTGCAAGACAACCCTCTGTGAGGACACGAGGGTCAAACAGGAAGACCCTATAAGCGAAGTGTCACGCGAGATTTTGCAAAAGGGGGAGAAACAAAAGAGAAAAGGAGACAAAACTAAGAAGAATAAGAGAACCAATATGTTAAGATATGAATCCCTTGAAACAACCAAGTTTGATACACATTGTCTCGCCCAATGAGACCGAAAACAAGAGAACAACAAAATTTGGTCTATCTTGTCTAAACTCTAAGTTAAAAAGCCTATGATATATATAGTACTATGGCCTCAGGCCCATAACGATAAACCTTTTGCTTGATTGCGACTACCTACTCCGCAATCTCTGCTGACAGGTGGGAAATTCTCCATAAGTATTGGCTATAGGGCTATGAATGCCATAATCATTGCCACACTACATGGGCGTGGAATTTTCACGACCTTTGATCCCTCTGTCTCTTCTTCTTCTTCTGTGCTAGCGGGGGCGTGGGCATGGTTTTTGGAGCTGACGTGCCTGCCCCTCTCCTATTTTTTTCTTGTCCGGGTTGTACCTTAGGAATAGTCATGTACTTTTGGGTAAAAGACTGACATATGAGTTGCCATATGTCGTATTTCTAATAGAGTTATCTTAGAATCTTAGTTCCGATCATGAACCCTAATCAATGAATCCTAACTGTAAATTAGATGTATGATTAGGATTAAATGATTATTCTTTGTTATCAAGTTATGAGATGTGATGCCCAGGGGATGCACCTAAGCTACAGGGGACACGTCATCTGCGTGCACAGGGTCAGCAGAAACCCCCTGTATACACATTTTCGTGTAGGAAACCCCCTCCCATAAGGTGACATAATTTCATAAATGTCGAAGCCCTGCT
>JAANSK020041910.1:0-17474 GCA_011763485.2 Isoetes engelmannii
TCCATTTGTTTCTCAGTTGGCATCATGGCAGATTTTACGTGTGCCAGGAACCCATGTATACATCAACACGTGAATGATTGTACACTTTTTCCAGAATCTTGAAGTTAATATTGATTTTATTAACTTTAGTGCATGCTTTAGTGAGTTCCTTTAGACCCCATTGGAATACTAATGCACTCCTTATATCTTTTGGAAAGAACTTTTTAGTTATCATGCTCAAAATGGTACCATTAAAATCAGCCCATATTGCAATGTCAAACTGGTTTATACACCAGCCAAGAAACTCAAATAAACCTTTCCTGAATACCACCACCTTTGTTTTGGAAAGCATCCTAAGTTCCAGTGGTGGATACACCCTTGGTATGACATTCCTACTGGTTTACTCGTAGAATTTTCCAAGCACACCATTGAAATCAAAGATCAATAGTTTTTTAGAGAACATGATTCCCTTGAGGGCTGGAGATGATGCACAATCACTTCCAGATATAACAAGATCCTTTTTCTTCTCTTTGAACAGCATGTCCCCACCAGAATTGTCAGGTACTAGTAGAAACAACAAGAAACAACCATCAGATATTGGAGAAGAAAGAGACCAGAAATAAGCTAGGAAAAAAAAACTAAACCGTTTAACTCAATCAATATGGGTCTCTTACTTGGTTGTTTTGTAGATGGTGATTGAGGCAAAATGCTATTTGGCAGTACATTATCATCATCAAATTGTATTTCTTGAGCCAAGGGAGTTGCTACATATTCAAAAAGTTAGTACACTAATTTACTGATTGTAATGGAACAAAAGTAAAGGAAGACTACCTTTGGTTTTTCTAGTAGATATCACTTCGCCATTTTTGGTATCCAATTTACTGCCTGTATCTATATCTAAAGGAATTATGACGTTAGTATGAATAATAGTAGAACTATCAAAGGAATAATAAAATTAATATAAAAAACTAACCAGATATGAAATCTTTGTCTTCTACAAAAAGTGGTTTTTTAAATGCAACGAGCTTCTCCTTATTGTTGAAATTTTGTTAACCACCTCGGTTTCTCCATCAGTTTCTGGGTGAAAAGCAGTGGGAAACTTTAACTCAGTTCCCAATTGCATGAATAAGGCCCTCTAGAATTTACTTGTAAACTTAGTATCATGGTTAGAGATAATAACCTTAGGCAACCCACGTAGCCTGAATATCTCCTTGATAAAAAGTGTAGCGGCACTATAAGCTGTTAACTTATCCGAACAAGGAATAAAATGTGCTTGCTTAATTAAAAAATCCACAACCGTCCAAATGATAGTATTCTTGCGAGGACTTGTGGGGAGACTAGCAATAAAATCCATAGTGATATGCTCCCACTTTGCTTCCGGAATAGGTAAGGATAAAGGAACACCATAAAGTTTCTTGTTCGCTTTCTTCATCTGTTTGCAAGTCACATAATGACGAATATCCACTAGGACATCTTTTTGCAATCAAGGCCAAGCAAACTAGGGTTCAATCTTTGCCAATATGTCCCCCACACCATGATGCCCAGCAGTAGGTGCATCATGGACATCGCTAAGAATAAGTGGTCTGAAGGCACGAACAATGCAGAGCTTTGGACCTTTGTATAAGAACCTAGTAACGATCTTATACGCATAAGCATTGCCACTTTGAGCCAATAACCAAATATCCTTATAATCATGGTCAGTTGCATACAATGGCTTCATTTCCTCCAAATGGTTGGATTGTACTATAGAGAGAGAACAAAACGCATAACGACGACTTAAAGCATCCGCCACAACATTCTCTTTACCGAGACGATAGTCCACGAAAAAAATCATATTGTTGCATAAAAGCAACCCATTTCAATTGTCTTTTGGATAACGTTTTCTGTGAAACTATGTGCTTAATGCTTTGGTGGTCAGTCAAAATATGAATTGTCGACCCTAATAAATAGTGTTGCCACACTTTCAAAGCATGAATGACAGCCAGAAATTCTTTATCATAACCACTATATCTACTTTCTGCGTCAGAAAACTTTCCAGTTTCATAAGCAATAGGATGACCATCCTGCATCAGAACTGCACCCAAAGCCATACCACTTGCATCCACAGATAACAAGTAAGGTTGTCCAAATTTGGACAAATGCAGAACGGGATGATTGACCATGGCATCCTTTAACACTTGGAAAGTGAATTGATGAGTGTGATTCCATTGGGAAAGAGCATCTTTGCGAAGCAACAAATAAAGATCTGAAGCTAAGCAAGCAAAATTTTGTACAAACTTCCTATAGTAACTGCTGGCCAATCCACAATTGCTTGTACCTTCCTGGAATCCACTTTAAGACCCTCAGCGCAAACAATATGACGCAAATATTCAATTTTCGATTGGAAAAAGGCATTTTTCTTAGAATTAAGATCGATGGAAGACCTCTTGCAAATGCAAATAATGGTCCTCCTCGGGCTTACTAAAAACTAATATTTGTCAACGAAAACCACGACATATGCACCATACACATCTTCAAATATACGCACCTTTAGCCTCGTAAAAGAGGCTGGCGCATTTGTAAGTCCAAATGGCATGACTAAAAACTTATAAGGTCCAAAGGTCGTCCGAAACACAATCTTATGAACATCTTTGGGTGCAATCTTAAGTTTCCAATACCCGGACTTAAGATCAAGACGACTAAAAACTGAGGCACCTTGATCAAACAAATCATAAGGACCTTATTTTTTATGGTAATCTTATTCAAAGCGTGATAATCTATACGCTGCGCTAGGAGCCATTTTTTTTCTTTACCAACAAGACTAGAGCACCAAAAGGTGAAGAACTACGGCGGATCAATCCAGCTTGAAGTAACTCATCAAGCTGGCGCCTAATCTCCTCTTGTTGGCCATGCATTCTCCGATAAGAAGCTTGATTAGGAGGTACTTTCCCAGGAAGAAGATCAATCCTATAGTCCTCGGCACGTTGGGGAGGCAGAGTTTGGGGAATTTCATAGGAAAAGAGATCATCATGATATTGCAAGAAAACACTTTGATGCTCGTTCAAGGGAGAAGGACTAGGCTTAGGACGCTCAAGCACCAATAAACAGAATGAGATTTCATTGCCAAACGTTTAAACTGTACAACAGAAATAGTTGAAATTGAGGAGAGAATGTCATCCTTCACTAACTTGTACCCCCTTCTAAGGATAACATGACAATACCTGCCTTCCAATCTATCAGAGGATTGATAGCATGATGCCACGGCATCCCTAGAATAATATCCATACCTCGAAGGTCAGAAACCATGAAATAACGTTTACAGATACATCCTTGTATTTGAAATTTGACATCCTTGACCAAGAATGAAGAAGGTAGAGGTGCAAGGTTCAAGAATGTGGAAGCCAATTCTACATCACTGGATAAAGGCACAGAAGTTAATTTGGGTTTCTTTACCAACTTAGCAGATATTACATCAAACTCACTACCCGGATCGAATAGGACATGTACTTTTTGATCTTGAACAATAGCCCAAAACCTTAAGAGACTACTGTTCTCAACAGAGTTCGTATTCGACACCTCCCGAATAGTAACATTCTTTTTCCCTTTGCAATCTCCACGAATGGAAGCTACTTTTTTACTTTTTTCCTCTTTCTTACTTAGATGCTTTAGGTTCCCCTTTTTTCTTTGCGAGATAAGTAGGACATTCATAAAACTTATGGTAAACATTTTTTTCTCTTGCATAAGCCGCTTCTTGCGTGCTTGAAAAGATTCCTTTGGCTCTTTGTCTCCAACAGGTACATTATCTGCAGAATCTGTATGTGGGCATTTGAATGCCCTAGACCCAGTGGCAAAACCCATTGGTTTCTCCCAAAAGCCACTCGCCTCTTTCATAGAAAACTTGAGACCTCTTTGAGCGTTAATTGTTTCCGTGAGGGACAGACCTTCCTCTTCTACTTTCTCCGCCATCTTACAGAGCTCGCCAAAATAAAGATTGGCAACTTGAAGATCGAGCTTCGCATGCACCCAATGATGGACCCCACACATGAGCTTTTCAGACTTCTTTGAATCATTCTTACCGAGTTGAAGTTCTTTCCTTAAAACCCTGGCGGCGAAGGTTCGAATTGTTTCCATGTTTTGTTGGGCTAATTTATTCCATTACGCAATAAGATCACGTTCCCAATTATGACCCAAAAAATCATTTTTGATCTGATTTTTAAATTTCGCAAAAGTATCTATATATGGATTGACCAACTGGTTGGTTCTTCTGGATATCCAGCCACTAGTCCTTGGCCACACCATCTAGATGACGCTCAGCAAAATATAACTGAGCGTCTTTGTCATCTTTTGTCTTAGCATAATATAATCCCCCCAGGATCAAACACCCAATCAAGATCATGAGTTGATCAATATAAATATATTTGTCTAGTATAAGATCTAGACATAAGGCAAAGTTTAATGCAGGGGCAGGATACGAAACATAAGCAAAGATGAGAGTAGATATTAAAATAAGACTTGGAAGGTATAACATAGGACCAGAGTCTAGATCATCGGTAGGAATAGAGACATGAGCGTACTGCCTAACTGGAAGAGAAACAAGACCAGGGGTAGAATTTGAAGTATGAACTGGAGTAGAAATATGAACAGAAGCAGGTGCACACTTATGATTGGGACAAAGAACTACATCAGGAGTAAGATCTAAAACATGAGGAGCATCAAGACACAAAGACAAACTAGAGGTAGAACCAGGATTCAAGCTTGAATCCAAAACTGGGCAAGCAAGAAGGCCGAGGTCTTTGCAACATCAAGAAGATCCGGAACTATAACTAGATCAAGTACTGGTTTTGAAACTGGAAATGGGACTGGGTCTGGAATGGGAACTGGAACTAGAACTGGGATAGAATCTTGAACTGCATGTGAAACTGATAGCTGACCATCCAATTGCACTTATCTCTACTCAGTATTAGGATGCACAACATTCCTCTTCAACTCGGATAGCGTTGAAAGAATGATGCTACAATCTTCTCTACCGCTTTGCATAATACTCACCAATTGATTCTCCATGATGGAAGAAAATCTATGGACTGGATCGAACCAAATAATGATTCTACTTCAAACCGTCACGAGCCTACGAGCAAGACAACAAGAATAATGCCAGTAGAATTCGAAGAAAACTAGAATTCAAATATAATATGAAGGATATGTACAATAAGAGCAAGGATGCTCGATACCGCCAACAAGATCAAGAGAAAAAGAAAGAACACGACCAAGGAGCAAGAACAGGAGCAAGGAGCAAGAGCACGAGCACAAACAAGACATGGAGCAGGAGTTGGACATGAGCACGAGCAGAAACTAACAAAAGAAGCTCATAACTGGTGTTGAAACATAATGGTTCTATCATCCTCGAATGTCTCTATATATGGGTACCCTATCGCATGAACTCCAATAGTGTATGGTTGCCACATAGCTGGTGAATGTGCACCACTTGGCGGGCATGCAGGGTGCCACTTAGCATAGGTGCATGAATGGCACTTCGCATACATAAAGAAGACATTTGGCATAACTCTATGATCATGGCAATAATACACTTGGAAAGAGTCGATGACTTGCAAACAACATGTTGTGGGTTCAAAATCAATCTCCAACATGAGACTTTGGCCTATGTGTGACGACCATTCCAGCATGATACTTTTGCCTATGTGTGACGACCATCTTTGTATTATACCATGCATGAGACTTTTGCCTATGTGTGACGACCATCTTTGTATTATACCTGCATGGTCGTCACAACTATTATATAGTGTGCAGAAGAAATGCACTCGTTAAGCCCTATAAAGGGCAGAGAAAACACTATTACAAAGGATTGAACATTGTGAGTTGTGTCAGATCATATCCTAAAAAATATACACAGACAAAGTTTGCTAGGCAAATTGTGGAGCACAGATATAAACAGGTTGCTACATAGTGAATAAATTAGGTCAAGATGATTATGACCTAAGAAACATACATATACAGGTTTTTGTGGATCTAAACCTAAGATGTGTGATCTTGTAAATATCTGTACAGATTATTGTAGACCTTACCCTAAGTTCTAAATATATAAGGCTGAAATTAGGGGTGTTCACGGTGCAAGACCGTCGGAACTGAGCCTATAAAATCTAAGATGTATAGATATGTAATTATTCCTTTGGATTGAATCAAGTTCGATTATTCACAGAAGGTAAATGGTGTCATTGATCTGTTTGTAAGTCTAAGGTTTACTGTAGCTAAGTGAAAATTCACTGTAGCAGAAGGAAGTTACTGTAGCAAATTCTATTCGTCTTATTAATGTAATAAGACCATTCGTCTTATTTGTTCAAGAAGGGAAGTTCTATATCAATTTTTAGAAAGTGGTTTTGGAATGTTCATGATGCTTCTTTCTATCTGGTGACCACTATTTAGAATTTGCATATTTGGCCTATTGTGGAGCCCCAAAGAAGGTCATGTACCCTGTTTTACTCCTTAATAAAGTATATAAATATCTTGACTTCAAAAAAGAAAAAAAAAAGAAAAAAAGAGAGACCATGGTGATATATTAAGTTGGATATTTGAAGTTTTGAATTGCTATACTAAGTTGTCATGGTTGATTGCTATATGAAAGTTTGAGAAGTTAAAGATTGAATTTAAGTTAAGGTTTGAATGTGAAGGAAAGTATTGAAATATTAAGAACAAAGAATTATTTCTCACATTGGTATCAGAGCTGGTTGCAGATACAATGTCTAGCAGATTTGGTGCAGGGCTATTGAGTGCCATCGATGTGTTCAAGGGAGATTCTGGATTCCAGGTATGGAAAGAAAAATCAAGCATGTACTGCAGGTTGAGAACCTTTGGGAAATAATTGAAGGCAATGAAGGAAGGGTACGTATGAGAAGCTCAGTAAGCAGAAATGCAAGTTCAACTGGTGAAGGGAGTTCTAGCTCAGTCAATGAAGGAGGAGTTGTAGATGTTGCTGCAAGGGAAGTTGCTGCAGAAGATGTTGGAAAAATTAGAGAAGCACAAGGGATTATTATGAGCAAGGTGAGCTCAAGTGTTGTGCTGAAAATAAGAGGTATGCATCCTAAGGATATGTGGAGTTACATGTTGTTGAATTACGAGGAAAAGACATCCTCACAAATAGAGGTGTTAGAAAATGAGCTAAGAAGGCTTAAGTTTCATGAAAATGATGATGTAAATGATTTCTTGCAAACTTTTGACAATATAATGGCAGACGTAGAAGGTGCAGGGGTTCATTATACACAGCAGCAACAAGTTCTGGCCATATCTAGAGCAACGTCAACCCTTGGTAATATACATGTTCATTAGAACTATTGCCAAGACTAAAGTGGAAGCAGAAAGGACGTTGAAGACAGAACTGGAGCAAGGAAAGGTAATAAATGAAGATGACACTGCTCAGGTCCTGTATACCAAGGGAAAGGAGGAGAAAACTCGGCAGGGGAAGATTGGACCCTGCTGTGCATGCAACAAGTATGGATATTTGAAGGTAAATTGTTCTAACATATCCAGGGATGTAAACTGCTACGATTGTGGAGGAAGAGACCATCTTTCTTCAACTTGTTCCACATCAAAGGACAATTCTAATACTAGAGGAAGGGGACGAGGTAATAATTCTGGTTTCAGGGGCAGGGGCAGAGGACGAGGAAGGAACACTAGGTTTGAAGCAAATGTGGCTGAAGAGGTCATTCTTGAAGAAGAACCATCAGAAGTTGAAGAGGAGGTAAGATTGTATGAAGCAAATTCAGTTTCTAAGGGATCTAATGACGATGATTTGCTGATTTTAGATAGTGGAGCAGAAAAAATCATAACTTGCTCTAAGAAGTTCTTGAGCTGTAAAGGGAGCAAAAGTGAACATGTCCAAGTAGGAAATGGTGATCTACAGAAAATAGAAGATGAAGGAGTTCTAGAACTTTTTGATTTCAATGGCAAAGTAGTTAATTTGCAAAATGTATTGTGTGTTCCTAGTTGTGAAGAATTTAATTTCAATTAGCCAACTTGTGGATTTGGGATTCAAAGTTACTTTTGAGCAGAAATTTTGTAAAATCTTTGAAGGCAATGAATTAAAGTTTTTGGGCAAACGTGTTGGAAATTTATTTGGTATAAATTCTGATTGTGTTGGATCTGTCCACATGGCCACTATTTCAAATATGACAACTTGGCATGAGAGGTTAAGTCATGTAAACATGAAAGATATTGAATACATGATAAAGAAAGGATGGATAGAATCTGAGAACATTAAAGTGGAAAATTTTGTATGCAAAGGATTCATGCTTGGGAAACATTGCAGACTGCCATTTCACAGGTCAAAGAAAAGAGCTCATGGGATTTTAGATTTGGTGCACACTGACTTATGTGGATCATTAAATGTAATTGGAATATCAGGTAAAAGGTATTTTATAACCTTTATTGATGATTTTGGCAGGAGAACCAAAGTCTACTGCCTCAGATCAAAGGACTTGGCATTTGAAGCATTTAAGGCATTTGCAGCAGAAGTTGAATGTTCCACTGGGAGAAGAATCAAGTGTGTGAGGTCAGATCGAGGAGTTGAGTATCTTTCCTCTAAGTTTAGAAGTTATTGCATTTATGGGAGGAGGCTGTTAGAATTGCAGTGCATATACAAAATTTCCTACCATCTGCTAGTATAAATGGAAACTACCCTGAAATGCTGTGGTCTGGAAAGTCACAAAACTTAGAAAAATTCAAAGTGTATGGATGTTTAGTATATGCTCATGTGGCAGAGGAGTTAAGGAAAAAACTGGATGACAGATCAATGATCACATACCTAGTGGGATATGACGAAAAATCAAAGGGATATAGGTTATTTCAACCTGAAAGAAGAAGAGTAAACACCAGCAGAGATGTGGTATTTGTAGAAGGAGAACTTTATAATTCTAAGAAAATCTCTGAAATAACAAAGGAAAAGGAGATCAGATCTGAGCAAGAAGACCAAGAAGTAAATGACTTTGTAGAAAATGAAGACGAACATGAGGTAATAACTGATGAAATAGATGGAATTGAGGAGGAGAACATGGATAACACTTTGAATAGAGAAGCATCTGACACAAATGAAATACAACAGCAGAATATAGAAACTCTAAGAAGGAGAAGAACAGAACGAGAAACAGTAAGAGATAACTTGAATGTTGATATTGAAAACTATGGAAGAGACCAAACAGGTAGGAGCATAAGGCTACAAGAAAAACAATGCAACAATAAAGTGTGCATGGTCTTGGAATCTGGAGAACCAGAGACTTTTGATGAAGCCATTAATTCACTTGATGCAAACAAATGGAAAGGTGCTATGGATGAGGAAATGGATGCCTTTGATAGAACATAAACCTATCCTAAAAAATATACACAGACAAAGTTTGCTAGGCAAATTGTGGAACACAGATATAAACAGGTTGCTACATAGTGAATAAATTAGGTCAAGATGATTGTGACCTAAGAAACATACATATACAGGTTTTTGTGGATCTAAACCTAAGATGTGTGATCTTGTAAATATCTGTACAGATTATTGTAGACCTTACCCTAAGGTCTAAATATATAAGGCTGAAATTAGGGTGCACGATGCAATGAAAATATGCACCTATAATACTGAATTCTCGAGGAGGGAAAATGCTCGTTCCAATAGATTTGAAACAGGAGGAGCTAGACTCGATGTTCACGGTGCAAGACCGTCGGAACTGAGCCTATAAAATCTAAGATGTATATATCTGTAATTATTCCTTTGGATTCAATCAAGTTCGATTATACACAGAAGGTAAATGGTGTCGTTGATATGTTTGTAAGTCGAATGTTTACTGTAGCTAAGTGAAAAAGTAGAAGGAAGTTTCTGTAGCAAATTCTAATCGTCTTATTAATGTAATAAGACCATGGTGATATATTAAGTTGGATATTTGAATTGCTATACTAAGTTGTCATGGTTGATTGCTATATGAAAGTTTGAGAAGTTAAAGATTGAATTTAAGTTAAGGTTTGAATGTGAAGGAAAGTATTGAAATATTAAGAACAAAGAATTATTTCTCACAAGCATTAAATGTGACGCATTCCCAAAAGTAGGGAGTTTTTTCAGATGCGTTCCATCATTGCAAAGTTCCACCAGAGTTGCTAATAACGTTGGATAAGGATCACTCTTCACAACATCCCATACATCAATGCCACTTAGATGCGCTAGTGATTTGATTCGATACTAGCTCCATCCCAACTGTCGCTGAGAAACCAATAGAATCCCGCTCAAATAAGAATATGATAATATCTCTTTTTTTTTTTTTTTTTTTCTTCCCCCGAAGGTTGGGGGGATGGCCATTCCCACCACCCATAGCAGGCCCCTGCACTCCTTTCATACCTGCTACTACAGGGGGAGGTTAGAAACGGGCCTCTAAACTTTCTTCTTCGCAGATACTCCCAGAGCCGGGATCCACAAAAATCCCCCTGCATATGACAGCCCTTGCAACACGCGCGGGTACTAGAAACAACACCTAAGGGGTGTCACCAGTCTCCCACAACGGGAGGGCAACATACTACCTCCACGACGATTCCGAACCCACTGCTCGAACTGGCCTTGCGGCCCCTGGGATACGCTCAGTCGCAAATTCGGACCTACTCCCGCAGGATCCACATTCAAATGGCCTTGCGGCCGCTGGGATACGCCCAGGCGCAAACTCGGGATACACCCAATAATTTCAAATGGCCAAGATGATAATATCTTCAATTAAGGGAAGGACAACATATTTGCCATAGCTAAAAACTCACATGCTACTGTTCTTCTTCTGTCAATGCATCCTCAAAATTGTTCTTCGTGGCTCCTGATGTTGAACCAACGATTTGCGGAGGCCAAGAAGATGCCCGATGGCCCGATGGTGCCATTACACAGCCTCACGGCAATCAATGGCAAACTAGCCACCCACTAGTAATTGTTACATAATCATCCAAGTGGATTCCCAATCTCAACCCTCAAAATGGTACATCAAGAGCATAAAACAACATGTTCTGCCAACCCACTTGCCCTCCAAAAAGAAGGGGGGGGGGGGGAACAAGCCTTAAAATTGAATGGTGGTATCTCTGTTTTTTTGAGGGGCAACATTTGGAGTTGCCGTTCATGTTGAAGGGCAATTTTGTCACGATGCCGTTTATTTGAAGGTTAATTTTTTTCTCAGCCATTCACTAAAAAAAAATGCAAATGTAACAAACAAACACATCTTTGATATGCTAGCAAAAATACCTCACATATATTTTGCATTTCGCATATAAAGTTTAAAAGCCTTCATATTAGTATCCAAAATAATAATGTGCATGAAGTTTACAGTGGCACCATGCGGCATTGTTTATGATCCATCCAATTGGCATAGATCATGTCATAGTCTGCATCGGCCACGTCAGTTGATGATAATGATAAAAACATCAAAGTTTCAAGAGTTTTGAGATTCAAAGATTCTCGATCGTCATCCTTTATCAAGTTTTGCCTTTGAAATCCACGTTCACATTCTATAGAAGATGCTAGAAGAACTAGAATTGCTTGCCATAACTTCATCACATCATCATAGACATCAAAATAGAAATCACAATGAAAACATAAAATAAACATTTAGTATGAAAAGATTTATATATACCTATGGCGAAAACCTCCATCATCTTTATATAGCAAATGGCCTTCATGCTCTTGAACCATTGATAAGAATTCTGTAATATACTTGGCGGGTCCTCTAAAAGAACTCCCAAGATACTTTGATTCTAAAATAGCAATAGTAGAAGAAATCGTAGATGATATACTTGAAATCTCAACCATGCCTTCTTGGAAAAGCTTATTCAAGACATTAAGCTCCAACAGAACATTAGCGTGGAAATGGAAATAGAATTGCACACTTGCCTTTTTGAAAGAACTTACTAGTTCATGTTCTTCATTTGTTTCCCATAACCGCATAAGAGCCGGCATCAACTTCACAATACGTGAGATGACATTACCACGAGAGAGCCATCTCACATCATGGATTTGTTGTAAGTTAATCTTATTTGTTGTAGTAATTATTATTTGAAATGGTTGGTTGGTGGTGGTGGACTGGTGGTGGCATTGGATATGATAAAGAAATATTATAAAATTGATAAAAAATATACACTAAAAACTATTTTTTTTTTAAGGTCGCCGTTCAATTGAAGGGCAACATCTTTTATCGCCGTTCGAGCTAAATGGCATTTTTTTAACCTTGCCGTTCATTTGAATGCCCAAAAACGAGACCAACGTTGTTTGAAGGGCCAGAGGCCTCTTGAATGGCATTGAAGGCTTCAAATTTAAGGCCCGGGCGAAAGCGTCTCGAATAGAACATTACCCGAATTCAGAAATTAGGGCAGACCAAGCAAAGCGTGTTTGAGTTTCCGTTCTATCGGAGATGAAGATTGAGGAGGTTCAATCTACCACCAAAAAACAGCGCGTAGCTTATCATACACACATAAAGGGTCTCGGCCTCAGGGTATGACTTTTACAAATGTCAAAGTTCTTTCTCTTGTTCTTCATTTCTTATACAAAACAGGAATGGCTTCTACATACAAAGTCAATTGAAACGAAGGCATTGATCGCTCTATTTTACATTTTGATTCTTTCAGTGCTAAATAATTAGTTCTAACATGCAAAGAATAAAACTACATGTCTCACGTTTGAGCGGTTGATAGGAAGATGGAACTGCTCTGGGAATGGCTTCCGGATTTGTGGGTCAAGAGCAAGCCAGAGAGGCTGCTGGCTTGGTAGTGGATATGATTCGAGGGAAAAAAATGGCAGGCCGAGCATTGCTCCTAGCCGGGCCTCCAGGCACTGGAAAGACAGCGTTGGGTCTAGGCATTGCACAAGAACTTGGCAGCAAGGTTCGAAAAACCATAAACAAAAACAGTCGTAGGTAGAAATTAAATACAAATTATGAGTGAGCCAAATGGTCTGCTGCAGGTGCCTTTCTGCCCCATGGTTGGATCAGAAGTTTTTTCTTCAGAAGTAAAGAAAACAGAGGTTCTCATGGAGAACTTTCGGCGAGCAATAGGTCTTCGGATCAAGGAAAACAAAGAAGTCTATGAAGGAGAGGTATGGACCTACCATGTTGTTTCATTCTGCTGTATTCTATATGATTTCTTCTGGTGCGATTTTTATAATCAGGTTACTGAACTCACCCCCGAGGAAACTGAAAGTACCACAGGGGGTTATGCCAAAAGCATTAGTCACGTAATTATTGGCTTGAAGACAGTTAAAGGAACGAAGCAGTTGAAGCTCGACCCTACAATTTATGATGCGTTAATCAAAGAAAAGGTACCTTATTTGTTCCTTGGGAATGACTTCAGTTGCACCTTTTTTAGTTTTGAAATACTATGCATGAGGAAGAAAGACGTCGCTTGTATGTTTTAGGTTGTAAAAATCGATAGACTATCTGTACTAACAAGAAAAATATGCAAAAAATTGTTTGTGGGCAGGTTGTTGTAGGAGACGTCATTTATATTGAAGCCAACAGTGGTGCAGTAAAACGAGTTGGAAGGAGTGATGCATTTGCCACGGAATTTGATTTAGAAGCTGAAGAATATGTTCCTTTGCCAAAGGGAGAAGTTCATAAAAAGAAAGAGATTGTTCAAGTAAGCGTTGTTTTTGTCTTTCCTGCAAAATAACTTCTAATTTTTCTGGTTCAATCTTATTAACAACATTATATTATCTGTAGGATGTAACACTTCATGACCTTGATGCTGCAAATGCTCGTCCTCAAGGCGGCCAAGACATACTGTCTATGATGGGCCAAATGATGAAACCAAAGAAGACTGAAATAACTGATAAGTTGCGGCAAGAAATCAACAAGGCAAGCCTCTGAATTCCACCCTTCTATATTAAAAAGATATTTTAAGAAGTACAGGTGAAAGTTTTGCATCCCTAGTGACTGATCCAATATTTGCTGTGGATTACCTTATATATGATATAATGTAGAAAAGGAATAATTTATCTCAGAACTTCACAATGATAGCATTTCTGGTCATATTGAGTACATACATCACTCAAAAATAGATCTAGCTGAATCTATTCCAGTGTTTAATAAGTTTGGAAGGATTTTGGTTTTTGTGACATGACATTTACGGCAGGTGGTTAATAGGTACATTGATCAAGGTGTGGCAGAGTTGGTACCTGGTGTGCTGTTCATTGATGAGGTGAGCACAGATATTTTTGTCTTAAATGTATGAAAAAAATAAAGAAGCAAATGCCATAGGGACATTAATCGTTGTAAGGATATAGTAAAGCTTGTAGAATTAACTGCTGTTTTTTGCCCAAAATATTTTGCAGGTCCATATGCTAGATATTGAATGTTTTACATACTTGAATCGTGCGTTAGAAAGCTCCTTATCACCTATTGTGATATTTGCAACAAATCGTGGAGTTTGCACTATTAGGTATTGTTTAAGCTCATATACGTGTCTTCTTGACAAGGGCTAATTTGTGTCTTTTCTGTGTAGGGGAACTGATATTAGCAGTCCACATGGAATTCCTGTAGATCTTTTGGACCGCCTAGTAATCATAAGGACCCTGCCATATACACCTGCAGAGCTGGTTCAGGTAGGCATGTTACACTTTCTAGATGGATTGGATGTAATCTAGTACTTGTGACAACTTCCTCTTAACATGTGACAATGATTACAGTAGCTCCCCTACATATTGGTCTAAAGTTGCAAACACTTAAACATTTACATTGTTGCAGATTTTGGCTGTTCGAGCTCAGGTTGAAGGCTTGACAATTGATGAGGAAAGTTTAGCGTACTTGGGTGAAATTGGAGAACGGACATCACTGAGGTCTAACATGCATTTCTTAGTTCCATTTTATTTAAAGGAGTCCATCATGTTCCATATCAGACATTAACAATTATAATCTTTTACAGATATGGTGTGCAACTGCTTACACCAGCAAGCATTGTAGCTCGGACGAATGGCCGGGATGAAATCACAAAGGTAACGCCAATTTCTCGGTTTCACAAGTGTGGATTTTAATATTTGACGGGGTTTTTTACAGGGAGATCTAGAAGATCTTGATAGTTTATTCCTTGATGCAAAAGCATCTGCAAAACTACTGCAGGAGCACCAAGATAAATATGTACAATAGAACATGGAGGATTGTGAAAGTTGGCGTCAAGGTGATCTTGGATGGAAAGGAGCATTTGTGAAGTATTTATCTACTCATTGTGGGCTTATAGCATGCCGTTGAATTCGGGTGCTGATTAGGCAGTTTTGTATGCGGAGTATAGTTATATACTAGATGTCTGTTAGACAACAAAGAGGAGTCAACTGCATGTGAATCATGGAATTTTCACTATAAGAAATGCCATTCCAGCTCTGATGCTTTAATAACGTAGGTTATGTGGTGCTGATGGAAATGGAAAACATTATCAAGTACATATGCTGTGCAATGTGATTTCAGCATCCAGATGTGATATCATAGTTACCCGGAACGGGAACTTTTTTTGGGAACTTGGACCCAAAATTTGAAACCAGAACAGGAACGGATGGGAATATAGGAATGGGATGGGAATGGAATATTCGAGTATATTTGGCAAATATTTGAGTATATTCGAGGGATATTTGAGGAATAGTCTTTTTTCTACCGGGAACTAAAGAGGGAACTCGGGAACTTTGGACCCTCGGGAACTAGTTCCAGAATGGGAACCAAGTTCGTAACTTAGTTCCTGGTAACCATGGATAAAATACATAGGAATTTACATGTAGTATCATGAACAGAATGGTTTGTTGGAATGCCAACATTTATGATTCAAAACACATTAAGTTTATTAACGTAATAGGTTGATTATTATACCTTAACACACCGCCCCTCAAATTTATAGTGATCCAACAGTTGAAATCAATTTTGAAAAGTGGTTTATTCTGGAGCCATAACACACCTACTTCATAACACCCTAAGTGGTTATCAAATCTAATGGTGATCATATGGCTCAAAACTAGAGAAAACTCATGAGGCAGTGTGTTAAGAGCGATAAATGCCTTGGCCTTCGGTGCTACTTCAAAAAGAAAATAAATTTCGAGCCATCAAAATGGCTCGGGCGTGCACTACGCTGCACACCCTCGCCATTTTGATGGCTCGCAAATTTTTTTCTTTCAGTAACGTCCTCGAGCCATGGCATTATCTAGTCCATCATCTAATAATATACTAGGGGAGGCTATATTGGTACGTAAAGATACTGATCGAGGCTCTTTCCTCACACTACAACATCCAGACTCTACAAATACATGGCGGGAAAGTCAGCATCTTTGGCTACAGTAACTGATTAACATGACGACAGTTTTATAATGAAAGCCTATATATTTGGTCTTAGGCCTTTCCTATTCAATTTGAGGACATTTTGACAATCATGAGACGTTTTAGCTTGAAGTGTTCAATGTAGAGAACATTACATTCACATTTTGGCAATCAACTAAGCTATTCCCTACGACAATGGCTATATCAAATCTATGTTTAACTAATGCACAACATTTTTGAAGGGCCAAAACTTAAGACAAATTCTCGCCACCAAAATTCAAACATATTTTGGCTACTGGTAACAGACTAACGGATCCATCAATTTGCATATAATAAAAGTTTATACTTTTCATTTTTACTCGCTACTTTTGACTTTTTTGCTCTTCCCTCCTAGTGCCTCAATCCCCTATTAGTTTTCTTCATGGATCTATCGGCAAGGGGACTTGGAATGCACGGAGTGCTCAATATCAGCCTATTAAACCCTTCAAAGGGGTGGACAAACCTTTAAAGCGACAGGCATTGCCCCTTGCAAGGAAATAGAAATCCTAGAGAGTAATCTGACAAGATATGCAGAGACTTCCTCCAAGAACACTTGGTCTTGCTCACAGGCGAAGTAGACAAATCAGGCAAACTCTATATCTCAAAGACCTCATTGGGGAGGAAATTAACACGCATTGGAATCACCGAGCTTTTCAAGGTTGAAGTTGAATCAAATGAACATCTTCTACGAGATGGCCCATGCGTTAGCCATGGTGTAAGCCATACCGAGCCAGAGACAATGATAGAAACAGAAGGTAGAGCAGAAAGGATGCGTTAGTTTAATTTAATTTATTGATCTACTAGTTGATATCAACGATATGGAGTTGATGATGGCATTAGTAAAGGAGATGTCTCAAAGCAGGAGCGAAGCACCAACCAAGCTACTCTTGGATATCATTCAACCAACCTCTATCAGGTTACATGTCACAGCATGGAAAGCACTGTATGCCATGCAAAACAATAGCCACAAGGCAGAGCTGTATGCTTGGGATCACCAAGCACATCTTTTTATTGCCTTGGTCGAGCTCAAAGCAGGAGCAAAGCACCAACCAAGCTACTCTTGGATATCATTCAACCAACCTCTATCAGGTTACATGTCACAGCAGGCTGGAAAGCACTGTATGCCATGCAAAACAATAGCCACAAGGCAGAGCTGTATGCTTGGGATCACCAAGCACATCTTTT
>JAANSK020042021.1:0-17473 GCA_011763485.2 Isoetes engelmannii
ATTGTTACTTTCAGCTCCAAAAGGCATCTTGGTGGCATGATCCTTCGACTTAGAATTTGCCCAAATTGCCTTCTCAAGCAACGGGTTGCTTTTGGCTCGAGTTAGGCACTTCCTCAAGCGTGGACGATCAATAAACCTCCATTACGGTTTCTCGGGCCTGAAAGGGATGTTAGGGTGGAACTTGAAGAGTCATTTCATGTCTGCGTATATGTACTAGAGTAACCACTAGCACGTTACACTTATATTTCACATATATTGGAACTTGTGCCCTTCATATATTCCACATATATTACACTTATATTTCACATATATTGGAACTTGTGCACATATCTGATTAGTTCGTACACGTGATGGTCATACATATGTTCCATGTATTTGTACATGCCATATAATGGTAGGGGAACGTAACATCTACTTAGCAAGTTATATTTCCTGTATTTCTTTGCAGGAGGATTTTGGGTCTTATACATCATGATGAGCCTTTGAAGAAATAATCATTGGAGATGACATCTAAGATAATAATGTACAAAATGCTAGCGCAGGAGATTACTGGGTCTTATACAAAATACAAGTGATAGCCGATTCCATGCATTCGACCGTGCATCACGTGTAGATACTTATAGAGCACGCACAACTTTTTAGAGTCCAAATTGACATATTAGGCACTCATAGAAAGTTCGGAACATGTGAGACATCTTGGGTTGAAATCATGGATGTTGAAACCTTGGGTGGTAGTTGAAAATTATTATGGTTTAAATATGATATATACTAGGCCATTTACAGTTTCAAAATATCATCCAATATATAGCATAATAACAGGGGGTTTTAGAGAGATTTAATATGAATGTACCAATGAGCATTCCCCAAACTATAGACCATACTCCTGAAACAATTAAATGGGTTGTTATAAAAAAACATAGATTTAATAGAAAACATAATCACATTAGCTCTTTGCTTGTCTTGGTCAAAGCATTCTTATTAGGACCCGAGTCCTCGTATCTTAGGCCAACTCGTATTTGAAATTTCAAAATCATAGGTGCCCCTAATCATAATTGACCATAATCGAAACGCAATATCCTTGCTTGTTCGGTGTTCCTGGGAGAGTGGCCGAGTGGTTAAAAGCGACAGACTGCAAATCCGCTGAGAGGCACCTAGAGGCCTCAACATACGAACTGGACCTAGGTTAAATGGTTTGAGATTAAATTTAAAAGAATATTTGGAACCATTGAATTTAAAGGTGTGACTCTGGACACACCTTAAATAGCATCCCAGGCCATATATATGCATTGCTATTTAGGGTTGGAGCCAATTTAAATTTTAAACTAGCGGTCCGGCTTAGCGGCCAGATCAATCAATTCACATACAAGAAGCATTTTAGATCATCGATTTATACAGGGTCAGAATTCAATCGGCCACATGAGTGCTTGGGTTGTCAGGTGCATAGTCAACCTGTGAATAGTATTTGAGTCAATCCCAAGTCTACAGTATGGTTTGATATTGAATACTTCATTGCTATTATTTTAGAGTTATAAGTTATGACTTATTTATCCATCTCGTATTAAATTGGTTATCTATATAGCTCTAAATCTTCAGCCTCTACAAGCTTCATTTTCGTTGATGAAAACGACCGAGTTATATAATCCTATGTTATCATTTCAGTTTGCACGAACAAGCAAGCAGGAACAACACCAAGTAGGAATCATCTCAGATGTCCCCCTTTATGATCAATTATGGCATCTCAACGTATGTTGACAGATATGCAAGAGCTAGTTGATGAAGTCCGGGGATATTTCCTAGCAGCAAGTAGTCACCAGAAGGCGCTAAATGACAAGCACAGATCCATAAGAGGAGTTCTAGGTGATGGACAATGTTTGGCTTAAAATAAGAGTGAAACAAGCGAAGCTCCGCATCGGCACTTGCAAGAAGCTTGCTCCACGATGGGTGGAGCTAATGTGGGAAATTCAAATTATGTACAGGTTTTCTATTGACATACTTTCTAGAATTTTGTGTGTCAATTGACACACTTCTGGAAATTTTATATCTCATTTGACACATTTTAAACATCATTGACCCACTTTTTTTAAGGTAGAAATATATTATTATTTTCAAATTAAAAAATTATCGAATAAATTTAAATTCCAAAAATAAGGTATGAAGTTTATAGAAATGACTTAGTACAATATCTAAAAAATATTAATTCTCCTTTCTCCTTTAGGTTCAATGTCTCATTCTAAATATGGCCATGATCATTGTAGAGTTAGTGGGGGAAGGACCCACTTCAGCCATGTACAATAGTGGGGGCAAGTCCCTCTGGGTGGATGTCCCATAAGTTTCGACTTCTTGTGGACAATAAAACCTACCTACCTACCTACCTATCTATTTTGTTTTGCGTTGCTCATTGAGCCAAATCTTATAAATTGCATATCAATCAACATATCCATAAAAATTAATTGATAATGACCAACGAGGGGGCATCTAATGTACTATTGTATGTTTTAGTTATTTTGCACTATAAAACCGATTGATATACATGGTTGATCAATATGTATAGGTTCCGATCCAGACTTAACATTGGATATAAGGAGGGGAATCTGATATATGAGGATACGTTTTGCTAAAACATGGATATTTGATTAAATGTGTATTATGTTATGATAAAGCAATCATAAATTCTAGTTTTGAAAACCTTATGATTAATAAACATGTAGATAAATGATGTAACCTATGAAATTATCAAACTTTGAAAACCTTGTTGATTAGTAAGTACTAGTAACGGGTGCCCGGCGTTGCCGGGCATAAAATACAGTTTTATTGTAGGTGTCTATGAAGTCGTAGACATCCTTATTTGGAGGAATGAACATTGTCATTCTTTTATTTGGAAAAATAAAAAAAGTTACATAATTGAGAGTTTAAAAGCTTACAAACACATCACATAAGTAGGAAAATGGAATTCGCATGCGTTTATAAATGAATTTGTAGATTATGTAATCTAGAGAAATGCAAAGCAAGTCCAAGGTGGTAATAGCTTAGGAATGTCAAGCATACGAATGTAGCTATAGGGGTTGCTATTGAAAGTGCAAAGTTGCATTAAACATAAAAGCATTTTATAGGACCATTGTGGGAGCATTGTTGGAATCTAATAACTTCCAATGGTCTTTAGAGATATAATGAGCATCTTCCTCACATATATTGGTTCATTAGTCTTTTTAGTTTGATTATGTAGTGGTTCCTCATAGTCAATTGCTCACAAAAGATGTATTGAGTTATTCACATATAACTATGGCAATGACTTAGTAATGGAAAACATTTGAAACATCAACGTTATCTTTTCCACGAATATATGCATATTAGTCGATAAGTGTCTCCTTCATAGACGATATATGATGAAGGAAATGAAGATATAGGATAGCTTCCTTACAATGCATACATTTTACAAAAATATAAGACATTTTACAAAAATATGAGTCCTTGGAATCCATACATTTTTTAAATAGGTAATACACTACAAAAACATTGACATTTGTGCCATAGAAAACGTTGCTTTGATATTGCAAAGATGAGGATGGATAAACGATTGTATCTTCACAAAGCATATTATGATTTAGAATGTACTGTTTGCATTTATTTTTTCGAGTAGCAGCCAAGAAAACCTCATAGCTTGCATTTAGGCGACCATAATGGCCAAGAAAAAGAAAACCCCTCGACTAGAAGCTTGATAAGGCACAACTACGACAAAAACTAAAGCGCAAGGAATTATGTAAGCCAAGAGAACAAATAATCTTCTTTAGTCTACATAAACCTATTACAATGTGCGGGCAGTTTAATAATGACAACAAATAGATCAACCTATAGTCGCCAATTTTTTATTTGCAAGCAATGAACAAAGCCTAGAATAATAGTTCCCAATTTGCCAAGTACTGGAATCATAGCACCGGGTTAGGTCCTTACCATTCTAGGCTATGTTCTTGCAAAACAACACATCATCAAATGTAAACTTGTTCATACCTAATTTAAGGTTTAAAATAGCCCTGTAGCTATGCACAATCCTTTGAATTTCAATACATAGGTGAAACTGTTGCATCCAGTCCATCCAAAAGCTCAGGATAATAAAGCAACTCCATGTAAATACATAATGTAAGAACGAATCCAAGCACAAATTGTAAATATAACTCATGAGTCACTACAAATAGACAATCTGCACATATGAGTAGACTAGGCACAACTACAATGTCGTATGCAACTTAATGAAGACTTCTTTCAACAGAGCTACGCCTACCCTTTATCAACCTAAACCTCGAAGACTTGATGGATCTCCAAGATAGAGAAATCTCTATGAAAAATGAAGATATCAGCTAGACACTTTGACGTGTGTAGAGCTCAGACTTTATAATACTTCTGGACCTCCAACCTTGAAATGAAGAACCACTTTGACGTTTGTAGAGCTCAGACTTTATAATACTTCTGGACCTCCAACCTTGAAATGAAGAACCACCATGGTAAACCGGGATAAAGAAAACAGGCCATGAGAATCTTAGCATCCAACCACGCTTTAAAGTAAATTGTAACTTAAGAAAATGCATTCATGAAAAAGAAACATGATCAAGATGCCAGCATGCGGAATGCTGCTGTTGATTTTCAAAGGACAAAGAAAAGATACGATGAAATTGCTTGCCTGTTAATGAAATGGCTAGACACTCCACTGATAAATCCGCAACGGCAAAAAATGTAAGCAAGCTGTAAATACCAACATCACACACTTTATGCGTTTTTGAAATCCAAAAAAACCCAGATATTCTGCGTTTTTGCCGAATACTTAACTTTAATGCTTTAGTTTGTTGCCTCTGCTATCACTATAACTTGGCTACTTCCAATAAAGCTCTGATATAATGCTACAAAAGAAAGTTTTTTTTAGAAAAGTAGAGAAACATAATGGAAGTACTCCAACATAGTTAGCAATCCTGAAAAAGAACTACAGTTGTATGTTAAAGCTTTTGCCTTTCTTGGAGATAGCTTATGAGCCTTTTAATCCAAAGATCAGTTTGAAAATTTGTAGATGCTTTAAACATGAGGATTCCAAACTCATGTGGCGCTTCAATCCCCACACTAAAACGTTTTATTTATAAAACTCAAATTCAAGGAAAAAAACAAGAGATGGAGAATCCGGCAAATCAATTCAGGTAACTGCCAAAATGGGGATAGGAAGATAATAGACAAAACTGACCTGTTGTAACCTAAAGAGACATCAATAGGCCAAACTTGGATGTATGCTTTCAAAACGGAAGGATCCAATGCCGTAGCCGAGCTTTACTATGAGGTGCATCCACCTGCACAACAGAAAATAAAAAAGCTTAATCTTAAACCTAGTATAATCACGACTGAATAAGAATATGAATTAACCTTATGAAAGGGCAATATGAAACATCACTTAGACAGATGTGCTAAGAAATTGCAAGAAATCTTTGTTCCATCATGAAGCCCTAAACTCGCCTTCTTCAAGCCCCCCAGATCGAGTCGAGTTGTGTATGGCATGCATGTCGAGAATTCCAAAAAAGGGCGAAATCAGAAAGGGACAAAATCTAATTTCAAAATCAAGGCGAATGGAATTTGCCCGATTTTTGGCAAATCCAAATTTTTTTCCAGCCGTCAAAACCCTTGAAATCTTAGAAAATCAAATTAAATAAAAATTCCAAAAAGTTTTTGGAAAGCCGGAAAAACTAAATATAAACAATAGGATAGCAACAAGTGCAGTACCAAGGCATTTCAAGAGTAAAAGAACTAAGCAATTTTAGGCTACTATGGTGTGTAGTTGGTAACTTAGAATAGAATGTTAACATTCTTCGCAAAGATTGGTGCCAAAATATCGACTATTTACTCAATGCAATCACAAAAAACATGGCCAAAAGTGCGGTTCAACATACAATACAATACCAAAATCATAGTCCCAACCATTGCGAGAATACCCTCCCCCAATACGAAATAAATTGTGGCAAGTTTATAAGTCACCTTTATTGTCAAAATCTTATTTGAGGATCGTTAGTAAATTCTAGCACTAAAAAATTGATCATTGAACCAAAAAGTGAAAATTTCCACTATTAAAGCACGTGTGATGTAAAAATGTTAAAAACTTCTAGGAATACACAAATGTCTAGAAAGGCACGTGAACCAAAAAGTGTAGTTTTCCACCTTTAAGTACTTGTGACGTAAAATGTTAAAAACTTATTGGAATACACAAATGTCTAGAAAGGCACATAACAAAACTTGGAATACAACGAATGCATAGCAATATGTCCCAAACATAGTACAAGATCATGCTATCAAGACCACAAACATAGTACAAGATCATGCTATCAAGACCACAAACATAGTACAAGATCAGACCATTGAGACATAGTGCAAGATCAGGCCATCAAGACAGCAATTATACTCCATCTGAGAATACAATCAACAGATCTCTCTATGAGCTCACACTCGCAATGCATAAAGTAAAGACACATAAATAATGGGACTATAAACAACTTTCTAAGACACCCAGGTTGCAATCCAAAAGGAAATCACTATTTTGATAGACCAAGAAGAAAATTCCAAGAGAATAACAATCCATCAAATCTATAGAAGCAACTCATGTCCTCCATGTCAATTTCCTAAAAAATCTTCACAGTACGAAGTTTCAAGTTAAAAATGCACCCTGATTTTGAAAATATGAACATCTTAGACAATGGGTCATCAAATCCTAAATGCACTTTGAAACTTTTTAGGTTAGAATAATATGAACATTGCAGACAATGAGTCATTATTACAGCGAAATGCAGTTCAAAATCTTTTAAATCAGAATATGGAAGATGCACAATCCTGGTCCACTAAATAAATTAGTGTCACAAAAAATACCATACAATTGAACAAAGATTTAGAAATCTGCAGAGAATGAAGATACATAATACAACTGATAATTTGATTCACTTTGCACAACCAATTTTATGAAAGAATAGTGATGCAGGACATAGACCTGGAAATCTAGGAAGTTATGTACAAATGAGCAAAGAATAGACTTCAAAAACCTTTCACCAATCTCTTGGCAATAATAGCAATATACTAACCTTGATGTTTTGCAAATTGGAGCTCTATTTCTGTTGGTAATCTAAGTGCCTTGGTTCCCTTGAGAGGCTCCACTTGAAGGGACCGTCTTCCTGGGAGTTGAACCATCAGAGTATCCAGTATAGTTTTTGTTCGTCAACACTGCATCTGCATTCAGACCTGGCCAAAGAAGCAATTTATGTTTGTAATATACGTAATGAGAACATCACCCATTAGATTGGGAGGTCCTGTATATCCTCTAACGGAACCTGCAGCCAAGTTAAAAAAATTGTGGTGAGCCTGCACATCTGTTCCTCCCTTTCTAACATCTAACACAGATGCAGAGCCTGCTAAGTGTTCACTTTGATTACCACTCTGGGGTGAAGAGGGACTCTAAGATCCAGGCATTCTCAAATTTTCGCGTCAACTTGGCTGCGCAACATGAGGTTGATGTTGAATGTTATTCATGGTATGATGAGAATTTAGAGAATCATGGCCGCTAGGCCAACCTTCACGAGTCTCCCTCCTATAAGTTCAATTGTCTTCTCTGTCAACATCTGAACCTAATGTTTGTAGGTGAGGTGTCTGGTAAATTTGGCGAAGAAAGAAAAGAGTGGGCAATGGTGCTCATGAACATACACATAGAACCCACTTGCTCCACAAATTGTTTACAGTGATAGGGGCTACAGAATTTTCACAAGTGGAGATGCAACATCATACACAAGCTCAAAAACCTTGGAACATATTATCTTATAATACATAAATCTAGCACATTCTTGGAATATATCTTTTACGGATGAAAATAAATGAAGCACAAACCTGATAGGAAAAAATCAACTCATTTCAACAAGCGGGTTTCCTTTTCTTTCTACTATTGAATAAACAGTTTAATTGTAGCGGAAAGAAGAGAAAACTAATCAGAATTCCAAGTTGGTGCTATTCCTAAAGCTAGACGGACTTACAAGGCTACCTAACATCATGATACACGCAAGCGTGTTGGATCGGCTATGTCGACAAGTGCCCCCCTTCCCCTTGTGGCAGACGATAGTGAATTGGCTAGGTGGGAAAAGGGCGCGCTTAGCAGCAAGAGCATAAACAAGTTCTTGAGGATTGAATTGATATCTGATCTAAGGGGCAACAAGACAATTCAAAAGCAGAAGGAACATTTGCCACAGAGGAAAAATAAGGGGAGATGGCGGCGGGCTGGGGTCCTGAAAGGAGAGATTGTCATTCTGACGGATTTGGCCTCCTGCTACAAATGTCTTCTGTTGCGTTTGCCTGCGCTACTATTTGCTTCTGTGTTATTGTAGCTGGTGGGTTTGAGGAAAAGGCCTTACCCACAAATCAAGCAATATGGTGCAGCAATTTGGGAGATGAAAGAGGTGCTTGTGCTACAGCGGCATCTGTCTATGTTGGACTGTGATTTGTTTTACCATACTACACAAGGAAAACCAAACGAAATAAAACCTTGAAGCCATTCTCACAGAATGAGCCATGCAAATAAAAACACCAACAACAGAGACAGGAGGAGAGAGACAAGCTAGATAAGCCACCACAGGAAGAACCCAGAAAACATAGCGCAGTTTTTCCCCTTCCAAGACATACCAAAAAAGCATCGTCTACTCGTGAACCTCAAATTGGCTCCAGTTAGACATATCTAAAGCTCCGGGCATAAATCTAAGATCTAGTTAAGGCTATGTAACCTGGGGTTGAGCTGACTACTCGTCCGTCGCAATGGACGGTGGGATGGCGCCCTCACGTTGTATCACGACAACCAAAGGCATTCAAAACACCTAGCCTATTAAGCTCATATAACGTTGAGAAAATTTTGACCCCGACTGTTGGATACAGGAAATTCCTAATCATATCCATTTGCAGGATCCTCCAAATGAACATTAATGATATGGTTGATTCACCTGGGTTGCGGTTGGTGAAGCAGTCGCTTGTACAGTGTGTCCTTTTTGGCAAAGCAAAACCGCTTCTTCCTTGGGTTCTCTTTTATCAGCTTTGCCCTTTTCCTAATGCCTCCCCTTTTTTGAAAAGCTTGTTGGAGTCTTGGGAGACAGTACAGACTTTATTTCGCATTGACCCGGCTGCCTGTCAGCAATTGCATGCTCCTTGTTGGTGGATACCTCTAGAAAATAATCTTCCACTTTGTGCCTCAGTCCATCCATTAACTCAACGGCGTTGGAGATTAGCAGGAATCTTGACGATTGCGGCATGATATGATCGATTCTGGCCAGTTGGCGACCTGGGAGATCTTTCAAACTAGGTTCTTGTTGTCACGATGGAATAGACCTATTTGGCAAAAGTTCGTTGGCACTCTGCCTGTTGTTGCTCCAGAGGCTCTTGAAGCGCGCATGTGGATTTCCCACCAGAGTGTTTACAAGCATAGACTCGTGAACTCTATGTATATGGTGCTTGTCAATCATGATATTCTTCCGCCATCAACGAAGTGGTCCCTTCAACTCCCGTCTCCTAGTTGGAGACGTATGTGGTCTTGGGCTTGGGATAAGCTGCTGCACTCTAAGGGGGTCGTGCTTTGGTGGTAGATTCTTCATAGATGCCCTCGTGTGCATGTGCT
Source organism: Isoetes engelmannii (assembly GCA_011763485.2). Taxonomy (NCBI): domain Eukaryota; kingdom Viridiplantae; phylum Streptophyta; class Lycopodiopsida; order Isoetales; family Isoetaceae; genus Isoetes; species Isoetes engelmannii. The sequence continues at coordinate 9,656 of JAANSK020042021.1, forward strand.
TGTCCACAGGTTCAACCCTCGAGTCTCAGCACTCTGCCCACTGTGCAAGCGAAGGGATGAGACTATTGAGCACTATTTTTTCCTATGTGATCACCTCCAGCCTGTTTGGTCTTGGTTGTTTTCTCTTCTTCATGTTACATTGACAAGTCAGCAGGTCCTCTTGGCTATTTATCCGAATACTTGGAACAAGTTGCGAAGCCAGGCGTTTCACTTAGTGTCATGGTAGTTGTTGTGGTCTATCTAGAAGCGCAAAAATTTGTGTGTCTTTAAGGGCGTTGACACTCCTGCTGCTGCTGTCCTCCATGACACACAAGCTAGAATTGATAAGGCTTACCATTGTTCTTCGCTTGCTTCTCCCAAGCGCCAGTTGGTCTTTGAGATTTATTTGAGTGTGTTATCTTATGCACAGGCCGGTGGTCTTACTCAGTAGATCATGTTGTCCTCTGAGATCTTAATCTCGCTTGTGCATTTGTAAATCTCTTTCATTTTGGTTTCTTAATAAAGTTTGACATCCTTCAAAAAAAAAATCCATTTGCAGGGAAATTCCTAATCATATCCATTTACTCGAATATGCAATATCCAAAGATTTACCCTTTGGCAACCCAAAAATTATCTCACCATGCATTATCACATTGCTTTCTTGCTCAAACTTGACACATTTGCCAATAAGATAAAACATGCAAAATAATTTATCATAAATGGTCTATTCAAATATCTACCAACATTGTAAAAAATACATACGTTCACCACTAACGTAAAGTTGAGGACTGGCAGCGGCTTTGGATACTACCTTGGATATTTTTTATTTGAAGGATGTCAGACATTTTCAATAAGAACAATACACAATAGAATGCAAAGACATAAATAAAAAACCCAATGAACAAACTGGTCCAGCTGAGTAAAGCAAGACATTTTCAATAAGAACAATACACAATAGAATGCAAAGACATAAATAAAAAACCCAATGAACAAACTGGTCCAGCTGAGTAAAGCAACCCGTCTAAACACGGCAACGTCTAAGTATGACAACATAGTACAAACCTTTGGTCTCAAAAGAGAAGAATAATATGCATATCTTCACATATCTTCAGGATAATCAGGTCGATGTTCCACATGTCTAGGGAGTTGCCCGGGACATGTTGGAGCCTTTATACTAACATGTGACCTTGTAAACACTTTTAACATACACTTTTAAAAGGCTGGTACATAGAAGCTATCTTCTATGACTCAACGTACTAACTTGTCTTTTGTATACACGAATGGTGTACGTGGAATGTACAACGGATAGGAATGTACAAATTTGTGAGATCATCTACATTTCTTTCAACGCAAGCACAGAGTGTCATATCCAAAAAATATAAAAGGCATAAAATCTGCCAGTTTTTCAAAAAATCGGGTGACATGGAAGGACCTCGAGTCCATTCAAGCTTTCCTGCATACTCTTTTCTCTACGGTACTAAAGCATAAGTTTCAAGGTGCAATAACCACTTCTGTAACTTTGCCATGATTTATCAAATACGAGAACCTCTTTTGTGACTTCACAATGACATACAGCACTTTTACTGCAATGATACTTTGCAGAGCAGAGCGTTCCTTCAACATTTCAGTCCACTCACAAATCCAATTTCCCACCCTTTTTTTGGAGTAATGCCTTCAATTCAATACTCTTATCTTCAATTCAATACTCTTATCTTTTGAATTGAATAATACACCAACCACCATTACCTTGGTTTCCAAAAGAATATGAGCACAGAGAGCAATCAGTGGAGCTCCAACACACTATCCACAATCCTCCAATAATACCTACACCTGTATTGTGTTGCAAAAGCTTACATATAAACTAAAAAGTGATTACATCTCATGCTGACACTCCTTTTTGCTATACCAAACTCGAAGGTACAGCCTAAAAGCTTTTTAAAGTACGGGTAGCAACCAAGAATTAAGTAAAGCTGCGTCGTCAACGCATCTCACTCTATGATCCAAAACTTCTTTTGACATATAAGAATTTGCTCCTCTTCAGAAGTGTTAACAACTTTAATCTCCCAAAGAAACTTGGATAAAATCTGTTTTGCTTGATTTATAATAGGTAATGTGTCCCGAATTATGACCATGCCCTAGAAACAGAATTAGACAAACTGATAAGAACTTATGCGACAAGCAAGCAAAGAAGCATTGCTGCAAATTAGAAAGGAGTCTATTAGTCCATAGTGTCATACCTGGGGACGCAAGATACGATCCATTTCCAAAATGATGTCAGCAATCTCACAATCTTTTCCGTGGTAAAAGGAAAGGATTTTGTATGCATGAAGCAAATCATACGTCCGTGGGTATGTTGAAAAGGATTCACACCTGCAAAGGAAGAAAGTTACTCTCTATCAGAGTATCATAAGAGAAGGTAAAGCCCTCGGAATGGAATCTGAAGCAAAGGCAAGCCATTTGTATCTGTTGCTTCAGAACCTGGTTATGCCCTTATTGAATCATCTTCCTAATTAATGCTCAAGATTCAAAAACAAACCAAGACATCTTGGGCATCAGAAATAGCGTATGAAGACATATCAACCACCAGAAATAACTTCAAAAACAAAAGTGCTAGAAGAAGGTTGAAGAGGAAAGAGAATACGTGGAGCGTCTGGCTATTGAGAATAAGGAGTTGTATCTAGTGTAGGATATGATGATTATCTCAAGAGATTATCATTCTAACAAGGGCTTAATAACATTTGCAGTAGTTTCTTATTGCTTGACATGCTCGGTATGATGCTTACCAATTATGATACACCCCAGTAAGTCCTCTGCCATAGATAACGGGGAGAGTGTTTTTAGAGTCTGATGGAACCACATTCATAACCCAGACAGGTTTTTCTGATAGAGCAACAGCAAAGCCCCCATATAATGCATTCATGTCCATAACATTCCGAATTTGTTTTTGATGCACGTTAAGGTAATTCCAGTAATCCTTCACCCGTTCAGTCCAGACATGTGTATCATCATGAAATGAACTTGCAACAACTCCTGCATTATGAAGAGTATATTTATCAGAACATCATAAAACAAAAGAGTACTTGCACATAGAAATGGAAAACATGTAGGATGTGGTCTGGTCAGCGTTCTTAATGTTTAAACCTGGTTAAACCAAGGCAAGCCATAGAGAGTGACCTAATAGATCAGGCTACATGGAGCGTATAAGTATCAGGACATCATAAAACAAAAGAATAGTTGCACGCTGGATGTGATCTGGTTAGCATTCTTAATGTTTAAACCTGGTAAAACCAATGCAAGCCATAGAGACTGATCTAATTCGTGGTTCAAAACTGTTTTTTAAACATCTCCATTCGTGTGACATTGCTCAATTACTTAAGCGTCTGTTTATGAGCATTTGAAAAGGATTTCCATCTCCCCTTTCCCCGTGTCACAAGGTGAAAATGTTCATGCATCACATTTGGAGCAATTTTTGTGACAGCAATCACCATAACTGCTTAAAGAAAAACAACTTGTCATTCATACCTTCTTGTTCCAAAAAGTCTGGGAACACAGTTAGTCGTGCTGGCCATGAAGGTATTTTTCCAAATTGTTGTTTATCTTTGAAACGGAAAATACAATTTCGTAAACTTATGTTCCATGCGCTGTCCATATCATCACTATCATCACAGAAATATCCAGGACCTACCATTTTGGACTTTTCAAGCTGGCATAAACCATTTTCTGGCTTCTTCCAGATGGCGGTCTGGACTTGTCGAGCAGTCAATGTCCAGCACATTGAGTTGGTTATATTTGTAAGAATATTCCATATTGTGGGGAAATTCTTTTCTTTACGATAAGCAGGTGGAGCAGAATAAATAAAGTACCCCCCAGGGCGTAGAAGACGTTCAATTTCCTTCAGTAAAATTCCATCTGCATAATGTGAAAAAGAAATGTTCAACTTTAAGAAATAATAGGAAAAAGAAAAAAAGCTGGTCGCTTATTACTAATATCAATTATAAAGAAATTAGTATTACTCCACAAACTACAATAAGGTGGTAGGAAATACGAGCATAGAAAATATTCTACTACATGAAGTATATGAAGTGAGGAAGGAAGAATAAGCTTCAACAAATAAGAGCCAACTTTGCTGAATCTCGAAAAAGGACCTGGATTCTAGGCTATGTATCATATTATTTTGATCCCTTTTCCCAGCTCTGTTAGATGACAAGAAAAGCCACACATTGACCATGCTGGCTTTGGTCATTATTCTCAACACTGCACGAGCCTGAAGTGTTAAAACAAGGGAAAACAAAGCAAACAAACAAAGAAAATAAATCAAAAGGAGTGTTGCAAAGTCAAGTGCAGAACTCTTTTACTGCCCCTACATAATAATGCCATTTTGCAGCACAATGATGCTACTTGCGAAGTCTAAATTCTACAAAAACCTAATACAACTTCATTCAAGACACCTGCAACTGTAGCATTTTGCTACTGACTTCCATGTTAGATTTATAGGTATTATATTACGAAGTAATACTCTCCAATCGGGAAAGTGAAGAGAAAACTGTAATACTCCAGAACAGCCCGTCCTTACCCACCAGCCTATGCTTTCTTTAATTGTCATAGGTTATAAATGTCTCTACAAAGCCACTAAGCGTAGCACTTGGGCAACTGAAATTACCAAGTAAAATTCGTCCGCTCTCAACATGGGGTATGCTGAGGTGCTTCAAGCAAGGAATGGAACTAAAACAAAATAAAATAAAATGGAGTCCTCCAGTTCTGGAAGAATCAATCCTAAAGTAGAACTCCTGGATGGTTTCATCTCTCCCTCGTACATACAATCGGAAACCCACCTTTCAATGCCATACAGTGCATCCCTCGAAAGGCACAAAATGTTAAGTTTTAAAAAAAAAAAACCTCCTTTTCCAATCGCATCATGCCAACTTCATCCGATGGTTTGACAATTACCCAGGGAGCTGTCATATCATTTGCAAAATCATTCAGCCATGCATCTTTTAGTTAGGCTGCATCAAACATGTATTGAACTGGAACTTGAAGCTGCCTCTGGATCTCAATATCAAACTTACAAAATTCAAGATTTACACTACTGGAACAGCAGCCTACATGGACCTCTGATAGATGCCTGCTAGAGCAGGGGAGATGTCCAAAGCAAAAATGACTTCCCTTTTACATAAGGCATTGACAAGAGAGAACAAAAAAGTAATTCTCTCTTTCCATTTCGCAGATGTGTATGCATGTGCAAATGCTAAGATGAGACCAAAAACAGTTCCAAACAAGATCATAAATCACAATTTGAACCTTACCATCTTCATGCCAATCAACTCGACAACGTGAACAATGCACAATATCAAATGATTGGCTTGGGTAAGGCAACCGCTTTGTTCCCAAAACCGCAACCATTGCAGGAATGCCACGCTCCAGAGCAAACTGTATTTGGTTTTCATGGCCGTCCACTGGAGCAAATGACATTGTCTGAATATTTAGTGGAAGAAGATATGCACCAAAGCTTGCCACCCCACATCCTACATCTAGAACTTGTGCAACCCTAGCCGTTAAAAAGTCCCCATTTCCACTAGTTATCATTCTTCCGAGCCTGTATCACGAAGCTGGCCGACAGGATCAGTCACTGCATGAATTTCCTACAATTTCTATAGAATGTTCTAAACTGAAGTCTTATCAAAACACATTTGCAGAGAAATACCTCTGGATATAGTCAGATGCTCCACGTTTGAAGTGAGTACCACCACCTGGAAACCACATTCGAGATCCGTTGGCATGTACCCAGTTTTGACCCCCTTTCACTTCTGCCAAGTGCGTATGATTAACATTGCTTTTCCACACAAAATCTCGACTCTTTGGCCATCTTATGGGAAGTTTATATTCCTTAGGGGGTGGGACAAGACAGAACAGACTTAGATCTGTGGGGGGGCAATGCCTTTCCAAATCTTCCCTGCGGGATAAGTTTAGACGTTTAGAGAGAGTTTTGATGTAAGGCACGTGATGGCAAGGAATGTACTCAGTGTAACTGAGAGGACAGAGGTCCACCCCACTAGAAGGTATAGAAACAGGAGTTGTTCGCCTGGGCAAGGCTATCCTGTTGGATAACCAATTCTGACCCGCTTCCTTGATCTCTGCAATCACCGCCCGAAGTTAACAAATGCCATTTTCGTCCAGATAGATACAAAAACGTTACCTTCTTTTGATTCTTGAGGTGTAAACAATCTGCCCACATAAAACAGTATGCACACAAGCAGCAAGCTAGCCACACAGAATTTGGCATTGCGCCATGGATACAAGCTTGTTGCTGACATGTTTTCTTCTGCCGAACAGAGATCAAATCATGCGGCTTGCACACCTCCACCTTAGAAAACCCAATAGAAGTTCCAAGTTCCAACCCGAGAAAAGTTTAAGATAGACAACTCGTGACAAATTCCCAATGAGCTGCCAAGTTTTTTTGCAGCTATCACTACCCATCCGACATAGTTGTTGAGAATTTTTTGTGGCCCTTGGGATGAAGGCATTAACTAGAGGATGTGCCAAAAGCACAGATCTTGTCCCTCCATTCGGAGTCAAGATGGGGTCAATTTGACCCCACATTATAGGGGCTTATAAGAAAAGCAACCATTGAGGCAATTATTGTAAATACAGTATATAGAATACAAGCTGCATCACACAGAATACAAGCAGCATCATAGCAACTGAACATGCTGCTCTGAATCCATATGAAACAGGGAAAACCCACATGAGGCAGGGGAATTGAACCCCTGGTTAAGAACCATCCCTCCTTATCACACACCGCCCTTCACAACCAAGCCATGAACCTAAATTGCACGGATTTTAGTTAAATTGCACAGATTCAGCATGAAGAAATATGAAGCGAAGATGACCCCAGAAGCCGGTTTACTCTCTGCAGTCCAGAACTCTATGACCAGAACAAAAAGCTTGGTGTAAAAGGGCATACAATCTAAAACAATCCCAGTAATAAGCTCTAACAAACACTCTCACCGCATGAGAGAACTGCCCAAGACGCTTTCCACAATTACGAGACTCAACACTGAACCCTTGGAGTTGCCCCTGCAGCTGTATGAAGAATGTATTGTCTCAAAAAGCAGCAGGAGTTTTCAGGCTATGGAGTTTTGCAATCGTGCAGGCCCCGTTTCTGTGCAAAAATCTAAACTCAATGGCATCAGAGAGCTTCGTTCAAGCGGACAGGGGCTCTCTTAGAATGTTTTCTAGAGGCAAGCCCAATTCCACCTGCTTCTATTCTAAGTTTGTGGCCAAGCCGGTTTGACAAATTGAGTCTTCTAACATGAATTTGAATGTTAATACCACTGCATAAGAGCATACCTGTATAGCTTTTGCCTGGCTTCCCCCTGATCTATTCGTCCAAAGACTTGCCTCAATTCAGCCTTTTAATTGACGGAAGTAGGTACAGGCATGATGGGACCTAAATAGAAGCTGAGCTCCATCTGACATCTGCCGATAGGCACGCGCGATTCCATCCAACCATAACCACAGCACATGAACAAAAAAGTCAAATTTGGTTAAAGTGGGCAGTATTCTTGATTACGGGTCTCATTCACTAATCTGGAACTAGTGCTTTTCCAAACTTTTTCGAGAGTTCTCTCTATGAACATTGCTCATGATCTTTCTTAGATATTGTGTCTTTGCTTGGCTTAGTGTTTTTTACGGAAGAAAACACTTTAGTGTTATTGTTGTTCACACTTCACCGTATGAAAGAAATTAAAAAACTAGGGCGGGGTGAGAGGGAAAGGGCAGAGGAGGGGGAGGGGGGAGGGGCAGAGAGGGGAGGGGCAGATGGGAAGAGAGGGGCGTGGC
>JAANSK020042132.1:0-17469 GCA_011763485.2 Isoetes engelmannii
TCCTTAAATAAAGCTATGAACATGTTTATAGCTATATTTACCTTAATATGCCCACATACTCCACCCTTTTCTTTCAGGGCAGTCGATATTTCCTAGATCAGTTTTGTTTTTGCCAGAAAAATTGTTGTACTATCAAGAGGCTGAGAGAGAGGATGCAGAGGTACTTCGACTATCTTGCTCTTCCGAGGATAGTATTCATAGCGCCAAAACCAAACCCCATTTCTTCTGAGCTGCACTACTGTCTGACCTTCGAAGACTAGAGATCCAATTTCATAATGAAAAGAATGGAACACGCTCGTTATGGAGCTCGATGGCTCCAGGTCATGCACATCCGAAATACAAAGCCCTGGGAGAAAAAAAATAAAATTAGATTACCAAAAGTTACAGCAAAAGAGAGGAAACACAGGAAATTCACACAATTCGACTGCAGCTCAGGGAATGTTCGACGAGATTGGATTTTCTCTTTCTCCATATCAGATGGCGTGTATAAATGCTTAACCTGCAAATACAACTCTTTTCTACACTCAAAGCCGACGACGATGGCCCTCCAATGTGCAGAAAGATCATTCCTCCTACTGCGCTTGACCCGATGATCACCCCGAGAAGAAGGCTGGATAGTAATGAAGCTGCCAACAAAAACATTGAAGCATCCCCAATCGACTTCGACCGTGATCGAGGCGATCGCCATCTGAAAGCACAATAAAAGGTTAAAAGAACATCAAACAAGTATCAAATGCAGTAGGAGCTTGTGAGGAATACCTGGGAGCAAAGCTTGGGCGAGATGCGAGGCGTGCGAGAGAGCAAGACCGAGTATTTATAGAAAATAGAAAATACAAAAAAAAAAAAAAAAAAAAAAAACGGCGGCAATAATTCCCCCCACCCCACCAAACCTGAAACTCAAAAAGCCTCGGAGGTTGCCGAACCTGCATATGAACGACACGTGGAACGGAGCTCTAGGCCTGGCTTAAAAAACCTTGTACATGCCGGCCGTGGGATTTGCTCGATGTTTTCCACGCTGGCCTCGAGTTAAAGCCCTTATCAGATCCCATCAAAACTCTAACAGGTGACCTTGGTTTTGCATAGGTTCATGACAGCATCACGTGGTTAAGTCAAACACGGAATTTGCGACCCATTTTCCAAGTTGTAATAACAGTAGAACTTAGCATAGATGGTTAACACGTTGGGTTTTAAGCTTCTTTGCAAGAGTTTGAGTTTGGCTTTTGATAAGCTTGACACGTTTTTCGCCCTTTTCGGTATTTGACGTCCACATCCTCATTTTTTGATTGCCCGCTGGGCGATCCCAAGGGCTGGAGATGAGCAAAATGGTATATGCTCAAAATATACCAAATAGAAGTGTGGATGAAGAGATGGAAGGGGGCTGAGATTGAGTTAGGCCTTCTTCCAACTTGAAAGCCTTACTTATCGCTGAAAAGGTATTTGGACTGAGAGTTTCTGTGGAGTCAAACTGGGTGTTCATTTTCGCTTGCATCTCCTCCTCTCTTCCACCACTCTCCTCGCTGCCTGCTTCCCTTTTCCGACGATCTTGTAGCTAAGTTATATGCCATGATTTCATAGCCATACCTTCAGATTTTCTTTTTGACCTCTCCCATTTCGTTTCCTCCTCACAGAGATCCGTACTATTCGCCCATCAAATTCATCCTCGATTATGGGTTTGTCGAGTTTTTGGAGTTAGATTGCGGGTTTTTAGTCGGATTTGGCTATGTCGATGTTCCCTTATTGAGAGAATCAATGAAGAAATAGAGAGTAGTTTGAAGAAAAAAGAAGCATTCACCAGATTTGCAATGCAAGTATTTTGGTCAGCCCAGTAATAGAATTTGCTCACGTGGTTTCTAATCTCAAATTGCCCCTGTATTACCCCTCCTTTCGGGCAATCCTATGTGCGACAACACCTTATTTTGATAACAACACCTTATTTTGATAAGTTTGACACGTTTCTCGCAGTATTCGGTACACATCTTTCGCCCTCTGCCTCATTTTTTTTATATGTGTGACACGTTTTTCGTCCTCTCCGGTATTCGACTTATACATTACTCATTTTTTGTATGCGACTTGCATAATAAAAGCGAATTTACAAACTACTAGTCTAAATCGAATCTTCGAAAGCCATCCATACATCTCATTCCCACCTCGGCAACAAACTGCCTTCATCCAAAAAACTTTCTACACCAAGTACACAAGTCAAATACCATTGACAATTTTATGCAAACCTAATGGCATGTGCAACCCAACCAATGGTAACATGCAGCTACAACGCCAAGCACATGTTTGCTAGTCTTTGAGTTTGCTAGTCTTGAATGAGATGCAAAATATATGTTTTCAATCTGCCTATCAGTGCTCAACCGACATTCACTTCAACCTGGTCATAAAAGGCATTTTTGTCCTCAAAAATTGTCTGCGTGCAGGTGAAGAAAATTTGCTTCTACAGCTATATATTTATGCGGAGATGGCTTTAGTAGACTCCTGTTGTAAATCTTGAAATACTGAACAGATAGCAATCTAATCATAGATCAAATCATAGATCAACCCATGAGACAATATATCATGTGTAGTTGCTGTTCAGGAAAAAAGAAATTATATCTCAAATTGAAACACAATCAATAATTTGTAATGTTCCTATATCTCTTCCCTGTCTGTCCACTACGTGTCTTGTTCAAACTCAAGAAATCACCAGGTCAAATCTTAGGGGCAGTAATGCTACTATGCCAACTATGTGGAGCCCCCATGCTAATGGGCAGCCACTGCATTTCCACCAGTCTTCTGCAGGAAGTGGGTAACGTATTGCTGCCTGTAACATAAAAAGAGCATGTCATAAAGTCAAAATGTCAAACAAAAACTGGACCTACAAATGCAACATAACCTTAGTGTACATGCCTGATAGGATGATCATCTTGGGGTCGATTAAATGGTGTCCATATTGGATCCCCAATGAAGAGCCTCATAGCCTGTTAAAAGAAGATCAGGAAAAAAACCTTACAAAGGGCTTGTACAGTACCCAAACAAATGTGATTTTTTGCATCCCACCTTTATATGATTATCCTCATCCAATGAGAAGCGGTGATAGCATCCAGCAGGAAGCACTATCATCTCGCCTTTGTGTACCCATATACGAATCCATTTATCTTCATGGTCTCGTACATCAAAGTAGCCTGAACCGACAAAGGGGAAATTTATCATACAGATTTTCTAAACACCTGCAACATGTAAAAATGTACCGCTTCCCTCCAGACAATATCTGATTTCCTCATCTTCATGTATGTGCTCTTCATAGAAGATCTTCTTTCTGACCTCAAAATTTGGAAGGATAGTTGGACTTATATCTATTATATCCTGTAAAATCAGCCAAATATTATGCCTTAACGTCAGGCCAGAAAATTATCCTTGAATGTCAAAAAAACCCATAAAAAGTAAAAAGAAAAAATACAACATTGTTACGCTACATGGATACCCATGTGTAAAACGAAAACAGTTCTAAGAAGCCAAACTAAATATGCTCAGAAACTTGGCTCATTGAGCTGGATCGGACAGGCCTTTCAAATGATAATCCAATTATAGTTGTATACACTCCTTAAATTCAAATCTGCCCCATAGATAGAAATTTTTAGAATCTAACCTCATAGTTATATCCTCTGTCCTCCCGTATTTTCTTCAAAGCTGGGTCAGTTAAGTAGTTATCCGCATCTAGCTTCCAATAAAGAACTCCTAATTCTGCAGTGAAAATCATGACAATCATTGAAATGAATGTTAGGAGAAGCTAATAGACTAAAAACATCTCCAAGATACACAAAAATCAACTTCTTACCAGCTAGTTTCTCCAAAGAAACGTATTGAGGAGGGTCCAGATGATGAGGAAGGCGAGCATCCTCTGTAGAGTCATCCATATACCAAGCCTTCATTTTGTCCTGAAGGAAAACAACCACCGATCGTCAGAGGGCAAGCAAGCGACAGCAAAAACAAAGCTTGCAAAAGAAATTCAATGTAAAGAATATGAGATTAACCTAAAATAACTAGAGAAGAAAAGAGAAGGGGATTGAATACCTGGAAGACGGAGGAACGAAGAAGAAGCTACAACGCAGCTTGAATATGTGCGCATATGCTATACAACGACATACAGGAACCCTGGACGGCTTAGATTAGTGCACTGAAGACCAGGAAGCTGTCGGAGCAAGCATATTCTGTGCACATTCTGCCCATCTGTGCATAGCCACATGTATGTAGGCCACTTAACCACTTTATGGTGGCATCTTGGACCAAAAAAAAGGGGAAATGTTGTTGGATTGTTGGGAAAATGGCCTCTCATAGCCTTGTATTCTTGACCTCAAATAACGGTGTTCCAATCAGAACGGGACAATTGCTTCTTAATTCAAACTGCAACTTTATGAAATGGAACCCATGCACTGCAGTGAGGCCATTATTGATTCACTGCATGTTTGTCTCATTCATTGATATTTTGGTTGCACACATATTTTGGTATCTTCTGTAATCGAAGAAAATGGTGGGTCTAATATTGATCTTGTATGCTTTCGAGAAATATGGATCTGCCAAAACCGTATAATGATGATGTCAGAAGTTTGGTTTTGGGTTTTCTAATGTCTTGTGTTTTTTTTTTTAATAGTTTTTTTCTCTGGAAGATAGGGTTGCTATTTTCGTGGGAATTTCATGCGGCAGGGCCAATTCTTGTTTGTTGCGTTCTTGTAAATTCTGACGTTGTTCTTCTTCACCGGCTTCTTCTGTCACTCTTTGTTGAATGGAATAAGGCAATCTTTTCTTTTGTAATTCCTGATTGGAGCAATGTTGTAAATTTTGAAATCGCTCACGGGCTTCAGTATTATGAAGCTTCTTCTTTCAGTTTCTGTTGAATAGAATTAGAATAGGATAACATTTTTATCGTCTACGGAAGCCAATTGGCCTATGGGACATGTACAAAGTGAAACAGCAAGCACATTACGACCTGGGTGAAAGAGGTCAACGTCGTCGGCGTAGATCAGCTACCTGACAATGTGGTGTACCAGCAGGGTGCCCATTCCGCCGTGTTGGGCCATCCACTGCTCCAACTGGTCAATGTAGAGGCCAAAAAGTATAGGTGAGAGGGGGTAACCTTGGCGTACTCCAATACTGCTGTTCACCAGTTGTTTCGAGGCTGCCAGGCGTCTGGAACATGCCTCATACAACTTGTAGATCGTATTCTGCAAGTCTAGGGGTGTGCCGAGCTCTTGCAGTCTGCTCCACAACTTGTGGCGGGGCACCATGTGTCAAAGGCTTTCGCGAAGTCAACGAAGCAACAGTAAAGGTCCTGCTGATGGTTCCTGTTATCCTCAATGATGGCTCGCAGGGTGAATAAATGATCAATGGTGGAATGCCCAGGGCAGAAGCCTGCCTGGGTAAGAGCTCGAACCTCGGAGGTCCGCCCATATGGTTATGTGTTGCTCAATAATGGTAGCCAGAAGTTTTGCAAAGAGCGAGCTGACCGTTATAGTGCGGTAGTTAGCCGGACAGTTGGGGTTGCCACCCTTGTATATGGGCACAACTCTGCTACAAGTTCACTGTGACGGGAGTCCTTCCTATAGTGCCCTATTGAACATTGTTGTTAGCACCAGCACCATTGGCACCCCGGTCCATTTAAGGAGTTTTGCTTGCATGCCATCCAAATCGGCTGCCTTCCCGTTGGCGAGGCGCTGGAGGCCTATTATCACGTTGTCCACCGTTATGGTTAGGGGCAATCCCATCTGTGAGGGTACTGGTGCATGTCTGCCCAGGGGATCATACAGCTGTTGCAGGTACGGGATCCACTGCTCTGCAGTGATGTCTCCCTCGGGGTGTCGTGTTTTCCTAAGCACCTCTCTCCAAAAGCTCCTGGGATGACGCCTCTAGGAGGCAGAACATTTGGTGCTGACGCTCTGCAAGATACGTGGCCTTCTTGTTCTCGAGGAATCTGTGGTATTGAGAGACGACCATCTTCAAGCTATTCCACCACCAGAGGTCTTTATTCTCCAAGATAATTCCTAAGGTTGTTTGAGCCATAACTTCTTGCTTCAGAGTGGGCCAGGCCGTTTTCTCTTCAATCTTGCTTCTTGTCCATTTCTCCAGGACAGGCTTGAACATGAACGTTCCAAGCCCCGGAGGAATCAACATGTCATGGTGCTTGTATACGAGCTCTGTTATCAACATCATTAGCATCAGTTAGTGACAATTTGAAAAAAACATACAAACCCTGGTAACTCCCAAGAGAGTCCCAATTTTGCATTTTCTATGGGCCAGAGCTGTTTCAACCAGCAAAGTTTGGAAGCATGCCTTTAATTAATTAAGACTAAAGGGCAGAGAGTTATAATGAGCACGATTCATGTGCTTCCATATGGACTAAAGAGCTAAGGTGCTGAGGGTGCCACAGAAAGCATTGGGAAAACTTAGAAAATCGAAGAATTCCTGAGTGCAAGAGCCAATAGTGGCAGCACAAAGACTAGTGATCCAAGACCAAAAAGGGGATAATTTCGGGCACTGAAAAACATGCAAGTTTGTTTCAACTTGCAAGCAACAAAATGGACGAAGATTTGAAGTTGTTTGCTTGTACTTGAATGCATGCTCATCGGCAGCGAGATTTTGATTGAGGAGAAGCCATCTAAAGAGAATGATTTTCCTAGCACAATATGCTTTCCAGCCGTCAACAAAGAGCTTGGCAGCTACTTCATTTGGACAACCCCAGACTATTGCAGTTTTTAAATCTGAGGGCTCAAGAATCAGCTCATCTATTTTGGAAACCTTGTAGCTCTTTTGCCTGCCACAGCTCCAAGAAATGTCATCTGATGAGTCCCTCTAGTTCATCAAGGTCAACATTACCACTTCGAAAAAAAATTGTTGGTGTATGAATTGCTTACTTTAGTCACAAGCTGCTGCCATGTTATCCAATTATCTCCCTCCCGAAGGTCAGAGATAGTGTTGATGCCAGCCTGACTCCATTCTTTATACTTCCTTAGATGCTTGAGAGTTAGACAACCTGCTTCATTAGGATGCAAATTATGATGCCAAAGAAGTGAAAGTTCTGACTTACAGTGTTAAAGGTATCAGCATGAAAGCAATGAGACACCTCATTTCAAGCATTCAAGATTCGCCTCATTATGGGAGATGTGTGGTGGCATGCAGTGAGCTGGTAGAATGCAGAATCTGGGAGTTGATGTTGTATTGAATTACTCCCGACTGGCTAACTTCCCTATTAGAAGCATGGATCAGATTTATCACCTGTTGAGAGAAGCCAAGAAACTTCATGGCTTCATACAAAAAGTCCCAATGGATGGTGTCAAAAGCTCTCTTAAAATCAACTTTGAGCAACATACAATTTTGATTGCTTATCTTATCTTATCTTATCTTATCCAATGCATAAGTAAATATGGATTAATAAAGTTCGCTTCAAGAATTAATATGCTGCAACGTATAAGCAACAAGCTTAAATTTAGAGCTCATGGGAAACTTTACGCATTTTAGGTGGTTTGTGCATTGTAAGGATTAACTTTTTTACAATGTTACATTTTTCTAGTGCTGGTTCTGTGTAGCCAGGTACCATATCCATTGTTGCTGAAGTTCTTTAATGTCCAAGATGGAACAACTCAATTAATTGCCTTGTTGACATGACTTTTGATTTGCTACCGAGAACTAAAGAACTAAAGTTCACACCTTATGAAACTCTAGACCCTTGAGAATGGAGTTGGGAATGGACCCTCGAGAATGGAGTTGGGAACGGGAACGGAGGTGGGAACTTGGTTCTCGGTAGCTATGATTATTATACATGAAATTCCTCTTGATCATTTGCATTAAATAGCACCAAGACGTTCTCAACCATATCTTTTTTATTAATTACGAGGAAAAACCCAACGCTGGGCACTTTTTCTAGTACGCAAATAAAACAGGCTCTCTTGTTGTTGTGCATGATCCCTCGAATAATACGGCTAAGAAGAAGATTGGCACCCTGCATGTGCATGAATTATGGTCTTTGCCCTTGCATTGCATCTAGTACAACAATGAATTTCCAAATCTGTGGCCTTTGCCCTTGCGAATTATGATGTTGCATCTAGTACAACAATGAATTTCCAAATCTGTGGCCTTTGCCCTTGCGAATTATGATGCCATCGTACGTTAAGCCACAAGGGTCAGATTAAAATCTTAAAGAGGTCTAAAATAATATGCATGAGGCGACACCAATTTACATATATTATAGAAATATTTGCTTCGTCAATATGCCACAATATCCAGCTCTACTACAAGTCCTTGAGTGACAGTTGACTGCATCTACTCCACAATCTTTGTTAGATCTGCACCTATGATCTTCTCGAGTGTCAAGTACATGACAAGCACTTTCTACCTGCCTAGTGCCATTCCTCCTAAGCAAGGGGCAAATCTTCCCTGTCAAAGAACTCGCAGGCAGTTTGTCCTCTCCTTTCCTTTGATCCTGTTTTGCAGAACACAACTTCTCATGAAGTGTTTAAGAAAATCAAATGCACAGCAACATAAAATAATTACCTTGCCATCATCAATCTGAAAACCATCTTGCCGATGCCACGAGAATAGAACGGGTAAAGGATGACCCTCCGTGCTAAATATGTAATTATATCCTTGGAGAGCGGAGTCATCAAACAATAAGTACAGATATTTACACCTGTTGAAGTACATGAAGTTTATAATATGAGGGGAGAATCAGAAACTTCACATAAAACAGAAAGCAGTATGATTATTAGTCCAGTGTCCCTTAAATAGAGCATAAGTTCTGATTAATTATGTAATATATCATTTGGCCAACTTCCAAATTAGCAGCATACCGTTCTCTAGACAAAAAGAATACTCACGTTTCAGACAAGAAATAACTATGCTGATGATCCTCAAGCTCCATGGATAAAACATCCCTTATACTAGCGAAGCCACCCGTTACACGTGAGAAAACATTTAATGAATTGACTAACTGCCTTCCCACTTCCAGGTACCACGGGTCTGCAGAGAACATTCCACTCATTTGAACTGTGCAACTCAACTATGCATACATTCTCAGAAAAAACATCCGCAATTACCCTTGGTTGCTTGATAGAGAAAGAACGTGGATTCAGCCAATTCGGGCCGGATTGGATAGTAACGCTCTGTTGGGTGCACAATGCCTCTATCAAATAAATACCTGCTCCACAAAAAAAACGCAACTTCAAAGACCCTTGTCACAGGAAGGATGGCATAATATTTCAATGCAAGATGTGAGGGAGGAACCTCTCCGGAAGAACACCGTATTTCTCCCAGACCGTAAAAAATTCTTGATGTGTTATCCTTGCGCCTTCAATATCACCTATTAGAACCTGTGAATAGAACATGTCATGGCCAACAATGACTTTTCACAATAGACTGAAGAGGTCAAAAGAAAAACCTGTAACCCAGGCCAAAATGCTTGAAGACTTGTGAGTTGCCAATATGTCGGTCTTCCTGTTCTCATATCAGCATCATGATACCTATAAGTAAATGCCAGTAAAAAGATGTAAACTGAATAATGAAGTCAAGTTCCAGGGATAGACATCTACAGAAAAAAAAAAAAAAAACATTATTTGGTAAGCTTCAAAACCATGCATATTTATGCCAGCTGTGGCCTGAAATTTACATTGACGACATCCTTTCTATCAGATCCACAATTCCTAGCCGCCAGACATCCTTAAATGCTGCGCCCTCCACAATTCCTAGCTGCCAGGCATCCTTAAATGCTGCGCCCTTTACTCTCCCCATATTCCTTCCCGTCATAGGAATGAATGACCCAAACCATTTGCAGCAAGGCAGACTCTTAACCAAAATAATCCCATGTTCAGAGTGATTGATTGCGCCAAGGTGGTGCATATTATGTAGTGATGCTAAGAGAAACAATATCAACAGTGTAGAAGATTACAAAGCTATTTCTAAATTTACGTGCTCCCTTTCATAGAACAATAGAAGTCATAAGTCATGGGCTCCTTGCAGTGACTGCTTCCACTTTAAGGTGAGTAAAAAGAGTTGAGATGCAATGCCTGATCGATTGAAATCCTTGTGTCTTTATACTTTTTTGTATGCTTTGAAACCATGTGAAAGCTTGTTAATCAGTTTTCCTGATAGCTGGTCTCTCTGTTAGTGCTGCATCACAATCGTTCATGGGTGACCCAAACCATTTGCAGACTTATCCAAAATATCCCATTTTCAGAATGATTGATTGAGCCAAGGTGTTGCATATTCTGTAGTGATGCTAAAAGAAACAAACAGTCTAGAAGATATAAAACTATTTCTGCATTACATGCTTCCTTTCTCAGAACAATAGAAGTAATAAGTCATTGGCTCCTTGCAGTGGCTGCTTCCTAAGAAAAGTTGAGATGCAATGCCTGATTGATTTAATATCCTTGTGTGTTTATACTTTTATGTATGCTTTGGAACCATGTGAAAGCTTGTTAATCAGCTTTTCTGATAGCTGGTTTCCTTGTTCGTGCTGCATCACAACTTATTATAGTGCTACATTCTATAGAATTAGATTTTAGTTTGCCAAGCATTACCAAGGACCGTGTCTGAAATGCCGTTGTACTGCAACATATGCATGGTAGAACATGTCCCAATGTTCCTCTTTCCCAAAGAGAATATAAGCCTTGATAAGGTATTCGTAATATGAATCCACTCCTAAAATAAGAATAAGGCAACATATGAATCATTAGGATATAATAAGTTTCGGAGTTACAGACTGAACCTAGTGTGGAAGCATTTGATGCATGAGTAGGACAATATTACAGCATGCCTCATATATTACTTGAACAATCATATAGCAAGCATTCTAGGATGTCAATGACACAGCTTTAGATTTAGATTAGAAACGAGAGTTTTGTGATTCGCCCAGGTGCAACGGTGTGTGCTTAGCATAATGAACTTTCAGAATCTTTTTGTGCATATTGCGAGCTGAAACTGTGTGATAAAGCTGGAGAGGTTGGAATTGACAGATAGGGTTATGTTAGAAGTCGTTTGTTTTTTGTGTGTGTTTTGGAGATGCACAATGACTCAATTCTATGACAGAATGCCTTCAGAGGTTTGTTGGTTCATCATTCCAGACGGGTGCAAATGCACCAGGGAAGATGGAGATGGAAAGCAATCGGATTGATGCGCCATCAAGGGAAGGGTGGAATACATGACAATGGGCCTTGCAGGACACAAGCCAGTTGGTAGCTCGTGATAGAGCATTCCGCCTTGCAAGTTGGATATCAAACTTCAGTTTTAAGGAAATGCTATCAAGACATCTGCAGATAATCCATTGCTCCAAGCTCTGACTGAAAAGAGCCACCAACCACCACCATCTATATGATTTAATCTCATGACCTCCAAGATGCAAGTCGTCTCTTTCTATGGTCAAGGCAGTCATCCTTGATTGAGTGGGGAAGGCAGCAAAATTGGAAATAAATTTGTGTTACTGCATACCTGCACCAATTCCAGATGAATATTCTATCCATTGCCCTGTAGACACATCAAGGGTAGTTCCTAAAAGATTCAAAGGGCTTCTCATATCCCATAACTTCTGAAGCGCACGTAATGCTACATTCTCATACTCCATGTTTCCGGTCAGGTGTGATAAGGAGCCCATTTCCAGTATAAGAGAGCCTGCAAAATGCTTTCCTTAAGAAAATACATGCTGAAACACAAAGCTAATGCTCAACGCCAACCTCAGACCCACAGAACATACAGTATTTGAAACTCGACCCAGGCATATCTCAATCAATAACAGTTGGTCTCCAATATATTGGGCATACCACTGCCTGATGTGCTAGTTTCTGTCGTCTCGTTTTCGACGACTCCATGCTGCCAATATACAGTCAAGGAGTAAAATAAAAAATCTTGCCTCCATTACATCTATCCAAATGTAATTCACTCTAGCACTTGTACTTAACTAACTCTCTTAATTTCATCTAAGTGGTCAAGAATTTAAGAATAAAGATGCAGGTTATATGATCTGGACATGGTTGGGCTCTAACTATACATCAATTTCAGCTCTCTTTGATTTCGGAGACTAAAGAAAAACTTGGTCGATAAGAACTTACTCTTAAATTAATCCAAGCATAGGGAATGCCAGTTGGAGTTCCAAAAGCTGGCAGCAACCTCTTTCCTAAATCTTCTGCGAGAATAAGCAATTGATTATTGTATCCATCTTTCAACAAACCACGCTTTGATTCCTTGGCCAATAGATGTGCTGAAATAAGCCCTCCTAGTAATCTAATATTGCACTGAAAATGCTTCGAGGATATTAGTTCCATGATAAATAGTATATGAATAGAATAATAGATGCATAAGGAATAAACAAAAGTAATGAGGTACCTCAAAGACATTAACACGAACATCAATATCAAAAGATAAATTATCAGCGAGCCAAAGAACTCCCTTCTCAAATTCAGATTTATTTCCTATAATCGCCAAACTACAAAAAAAAAACATGAAAATGTACATAGATGAATAAAACAGCTGTTGTTAATAGACTAAATATCAGTTTACTTCTATAGGGAAAGCACCTTGAGAGTGACTCAATAAGGGTCAAGGCCGTCCCATTATATGTTTCTGAAAGATGCTCCAGCTGAGAGAGAATGACTCACATTCAGACACATAAGTAATCAATTTATTACAAATGAACTAAAACATGCACCCAAATAACAGAGGTCTGAGGTATGTATAGTCTTTCTTCAAAGCCTGTTATCATGCTAGTGCATGCAACGATATAGTCCTCTCACAGATTTGCAGCTTGGATACTTCCATACATTTACTCAAAAATGTGCCATAGTTCCTCGTGGTAATCTCAGCAAAACCACTTTTGTTGTTGAGACAGAACTAAAGTACCCAACTTCTAAGATCTCAATAACCACATAATGGATTTCAGAAAATTTGGCACTGTAGAATCAAGTAATATATAGCAGCATATGCTTGCTATATTGAAAATGCTCTGACCCATTTCCATAATCATTGTCCTAATCGTACATCGTTTTTCCCATGCTAATGTTGTACCTCAAACGAGATTACTTTAGCTGTAGCTGGCATTGGCCAAAGTTAGAGCATGTAATACTTATACCTTTTTGTCATAAACACACGTTTCCACCATCATTTTACTCGTAAAGGTTTTGTCTTTGTCTCCTGTTCAGAACAAAGATACAGTCTATTTGTATTTAATCCAGTAAATGTTACAGATCCCCCTCCCTCGTATCCTAAATGAACATGAAAATTAGGTTCCAGGTCCTGTATAAGATGTTCTTATACTATCACACATCAATTTGCAGAGCATTACAATAGGTATCACTACAAGCAGTAGTTTTTCTGTGATCTATGCATCCATAAACTAAAACGTTCTCCATTTTCTTATTGGATTTTTTTCATAGATTTGGGCATGATTTGAAGCTGAAAGTAACAAGTGTACATGCCTTCAAATTCCCAAGCTCCCCTAGAGAATCTGTATAAGTGCGTGAGAGAGGCTTCAACTCGTCATGCTGCCAAGAATTATGTAAGAAATACACTTTTCAGCATTAGAACAATAGTAGAAATGTTCATTCAAGATAACATTAAATAAAAAACCAGAAAGCGAGGTACCTACTGGAAAAGCAAATTCCATGTAATTATCATAGGCATGATAGAACCTGCATAAGGACAATACACAAGTTCTATTAAGTGAGCTCAACCAAAGCACAACCATCATGATTAATAGAATTGAAGCACCGGTCACAAATAAAGCAAGGCCGCATCTAAGCAACTGAAATAAGAGCTTAAGAACAGGGACAAACATTTTTTTTACTTCATCTCGCATTGCCAATCTCTGATTTGAATCCATAGTTATGACAGAAGAAATTGTCGTTAATATCGAAACAATGAGAAGACGCAAAGAGCACTTCCGGATAGATGCCATAAGACTTTGAGATGCGCAAAACCAGAATTTTTAGATTTATTTGACTTGTTTTAATCAGCAATGCGAATACGTGAGTATTCATACCTTTTTAATACCTCGTAAAAACCATTTAAGTAGCATTCTGCCCTGAGGTCCTATTGTGTAATGCCACGTGGCCTACATTCTTTTCCGGAATGCGAGTATTTTCTTCGCATTTTGATTTAGTGGATGTTCTGTTTTTTACCCGCATTCTGTGTGTTTATCTAAGTCGCAAAACGCAGATGAAGGATTGCCTGGCTATGGCTATGAAGGATTCGCCTCATCTGTTATTTTAACTGACCTACGCTTTTATTTCAAGCGAATAAAGATTCCTGCCGGATTTGATCTGCCCATATCCCAGCCTTGAAATGTGCTGAAAAAGGTAAAAAGAAAGAGAAAAACAAAGCACGGATGAAAGATTCGCTGTAAAAAGGTGAAAATGCTTAAGCAGAAAGAGAAAAGCAAAGCACGGATGAAGGACTCGCTTCTGCCATATGCAAAATGGATCCAGAGCTTCCCACAGGATTTGATTTGGGGTAAAATGCATCCAGAGCTTCTCACTGTGCTTCTCACCGGATTTGATTTGCATAAACAGAAGAACAAGGCAAGAAGAGCTTGAAATCGACCTTTGGCTATGGCGGAAGAATCCCTGCAGAATGCTACTTAAAAGGTTTTCACGTTATAAGAATGTGCATTTACAGAACATTTGGTGTGTCGGGCATGCCTCCGCGCTGACGCGCGTCGGCAGGCCTTCCACACCAGAATGTGTTGTAAATGCACATTCTTATATACATAAAGCTAAATGTATTAGACTACTTGAATACTTCCCACTTCTCGATGCTCTTTGGCCTATACATTGATCAGTTGAAGATGGCTCGCTGACCATGGAGGGGCGGGTGCTCAGCTCATGCATCACATAGTTCGGTAACTCATATACACTGACGACGTAGACCTCTTGGCCCATACTCCAGAAGACATGCAACACCACATGGATGCTCTAGACACTTTCTATCAGTTCACTGACATGCAGGTTAACTTGGCTAAAACTAGAGTGCTGCTAGTTTCATCCTCCCGTCAGCCAAGGCCTCCCTCTCTCACTTACCAGGGACAAAATGTGGAAGTAGCCCCGACCTACAAATATTTGGGAATTGAGTTTTCTACTACCACCCACTGGGATGCTTCCATCAGATTACACGTCCCAGGTTGGAAAGCACTATATGCTATGCAGAATAACAGTCACAAGGCAGAGTTGTATGCCTGGAGTCATCAAGCACACCTGTTCAGGGTCTTGGTCGAGCATGTTCTCTTGTACGGGGCAGAGATGTAGGGTCTCGTGATATCCCTCACCACCTGGAATGATTTGGAATAAGTATAGAAGGCCTTCTTGGCACGAGCACTTGGGGTGAAGTCCACAGTTCAATATCAGATCCTGCTGCAGGAGACGAGTTTTTACCCCTTCAGAGGGCCGCATTAGACCGTCATATATTTACTTTCAGAAGGTCGTAGGTATGGGGGATGCCCATTTTTCCAATCTTGCTTTAATTGTAGCAATGGACCCACAATGCCTCAAAGCCTGCTGGAAGGACAAGCAAGCTCAGTGGTTCTCCTAATTGAATATACAGGCACATAGATGCGTGCACGTACGAACATAAACCATGGTCAATTGAGGCAGTATCTTGAGGTTTGCTTCCTTAGCAAACTCATGATGCAGACGCTCTGGCACACGTCGAGCTGGCACACTATTGGCAGCAGGTCAATCCCATGCTCACCCGAGGCCCACAACACTATTTGCATACTCATTTGCTTATGAAGAGGTACAGACTGATAGCTTCCATCCGAACGAGTGCACATCGCCTCTGCATTGAGACATGCCGATGGACTCTGGAGGCACGCGAGGACATGATCTGTCAGTGTTGCCAATGGGGAGCCATTGCGGATGAATGTCATGCACTTCAGATGTTCTGTTAGTTGTGCATGATCAGCCATTGCATGAGCTATTGAGCACGACCTTCGTGGACTTGCTAGGCTCATATCTTCAAGAGGTCATGGATACATGGATTCAGTTGTGTCCACTAGTGCAGTATTGAAAGGACTATATTATTGTACATTATGCCAGCATACTTATTACTGCCAAGGTTTTTCCCTCGAAAACACTTCGGGGCGGGGTTTTTTTAATCCTGACAGTAATCGGCTTACTGCTCTCTTTGTTTAGGTCCCATAGGGCAATACTATTCTATTCTATTATATGCCATCATCATACCATAGACTCTCAATGTCAATTCATCAAATGTGAGTGATATTCGTCTTTGTGGTCCTCGAATACTAGTCTTTGTTGAAGTGAAGCGTGTCGACCACCTAGGCTTGATGTTGTCCATGGCAAACAATTGAGAGTTCCCAGAACTCTTGTTGCCTCCTTTAGAAAGAGCAAGCTTTGTTCTGCCTCACTTGGCTGCCTCTCTAGGTGAATGCAGCTTAGTTATTTGCTAAGCTTCATTACACAAAGAGGCTCCAAAGTTGAGGTGGAGAAGAACTTGTTTCTTCTAAAGGTGGGAGTTCTCCTATGCAATCTGCCGATATAACTTGGTAGGTGAGAACATCCCCTAACTTCATGCCAAAGTACTGAGTGAGCTTTATCCATCCATAACGGCAGTTAGGCGTGAACTATGTGAATGTCTAACTGTTGCTATTGATGGAGAAACTTGAGCAACATTATGACGAGAATTCGGGGGAAGTCTCACCTTTGTGGTGGAGGTAGGTTGTATATGGAGGTAATAAGATTTTTGAGTTCTCTATTTTATTGTGGCCATGGATAATGCAAGCCTAGTGGTTCTTCGTGCTTCTCTTCAGTGCAGTTTGTTTGATGTTCAATACTCCAATGTGATATTTCAATGGCATCAAAACTTACCTTGCAACTTGTTTTCCTTTGAGGACTATGTTTGATATCATTGTGCTCACTGTAGAGCAGGTTAGGGAGCTAAGGATTGATGTCTCTCAAATACATGCCTGGGTTTGGACGCGTTCCTTTCAAAGGTTGCTACAACAATATTTTCGAGTACTCTATTCAATTGTCACCACACAAAAATGTAGCTTAGTGGTTCTTTACGATTCGTTATCTGTTATACTTTGTGTGACATTTGAATGAATGTAACAATGATCACTCTTTCATTTAGCATGGTTGCATGTGCCCATATACCTTGTGTGACGTTTGAATGAATGTAACAATGATCACTCTTTCATTTAGCATGGCTGCATGTGCCCATTTAGAGAGTTCATATTTGAAACTACAGTCGACCGTGGCGTGTCTCGTGAACCTTCATCTAGACCACCCATATCTTGAGTGGCCCGTGATTGTGTTGGCCCCTTCACGTGCAAAAAATCCTTCACAACAGGTTTTGCTGCATGCGAAGGGACAAACAGTTACGGTCATCAAGAGAGGGTTGGTTGGGAAAGGTTTTCAAGACAAACAAGGTGACGGAGCAATCGCACTAATGACCTGTAGTGCGATTGCGTACACAAAAAGATTCCTTTGTATATTTCGG
>JAANSK020042243.1:0-28385 GCA_011763485.2 Isoetes engelmannii
AATTTGACACATTAATATCTCACTTAACGTCTAAGATACTTACCCATGTTAGTACCCCTAGGCTAAGCTAGTGACGTGTCATTTCGGATATCGTATAAATACCCGTATACGAGCATGGAACGTCACAATATCAAATTTCCATTGAGTTTTGGCAATCCTCGAATTCATCTCTAAATAGCAATGTCAATTTCAAACTATCACATTTCCAATGATAAGTAGGTGGTATGTATAGAAATTTTTGATCAAACAAAAGGGAGTGTGAGAACAAACATGTAAAGGCACTGTGATCATGTTGTGTGTGTTTAGGCCAGATATCTAACAGCCTCCAAGATCATTTGTACATTTTTTCAATTGAAGAAAAGAATTTATTTTCTTAGAACTCATATGCTATAATCCATCTTTATGAGCCTCTTCTCTTCTTCTTCCTTCCTTCCTTCCTTCCTTAACATTGTCAAATTGTTCTAGATTGTAGTTATAAATGAGATTTATTAGGTTCTATAGCCATCGTGTTCCTATCTTTTTTTTTTCTTTTTCTTTTTTTGAAGGACGTCAAAGTCTATTCAATATTCCACAAAGTACAAGTATAATTGCAAAGGCAGGAATAAAATCTCAGCATACAAAGATAATCCACTGAGTGAAGCAACCCACCTATGCAAGTGGTGATATACCCAAATACACCTCAAAAATCAAGTGTTTCTTCTCATGTGCAAGCTGAGAACATTGGTCTTTGTAGCGACGTCGTGAAAAACGGATAGATTCTGTTTGCTTTGCCGGTGAAATCTTACAAATAATATTTGATTATAAAAAATGATCCAGAGTTGATAATTTTATCCACAACTATTATGCCACCGTAACACAAATAATAGAATAGAATGGTACGTTGAACACCCACCATTTAAAAAATCCAATTGTCTATAGATCATGTTCTCGTTCACATTATGATGCATGTCCTCATAAGGACAATCACTCAAAGGACATATGGAACTTGATATAATAAACCAACCAATTAACTCTCAATTTAGAAGATAATTGCATAGGTGATTGGCTTGGAGATAATCACCAATATGAACAACAGGTACACATTTCCTTTGAATTGTACTTTGACTAATCTCCAACCTTCCTTGACTTGTGAGTTGGGCCTAGACATTGTATTCAGTCTATAAACTCCACTACATCTCCCATTCCACACGTCCATGGTTAATGCCTGGCATCGTCAGGCGTACGTTTCTAGTTGATAGAGAAGAAGGGAACCTACCGGACCTTGAAAACAATGGCCCAACTTTGGCAGCATTGTATACGTTTGCAGCTGCTTCCGTGCAGACGATGCAGACCCTAACCTTAGTGTTGTGAAAAGAATAGATCATTTTTTACTCTAAGCTGCACGGCAAAACACACAACAAATTGGTGTGAAGCAGCCATACCGGCGAACGTTCTGTTGAGCAGTCCACTTGCATAAAATCATGTTGAGTTGTGATGAAAAGGATATATGGTAGATGGGAGGCGGAAAGGAGAGGCTAGATCTTTGGCATGCCGGATTGAAGTAATCGTTTGCAATAGAAGCCAAGGGCAAATTTCCACATAATAAGTAATTTTCTTAGCCGCAAGATTAGAAAATAAGGAATCCAACGGACCCTATTAAATTTGGCTTAGGTGGCTGGCTAGGTGGATAGCCTAGGAAACCAAGAAATACTGTAGCAGGGGTTAGGCAAGCCTGCTAAAGATTTACCATATATTAAGCAAGGAAATGACAAACTAGTCATTGGACAATTTATGCTTCGTCATCAAACAAAAAGGCACCTTAAATCCACTATGTTCCTTTAAATGCTATCGGGCATAAACTGAAATATTGCTTGAATAATATATATTCTAAAAATGAATAAGATTTAAATAATTGTAACGCATTTCTTCTTGTTGGGACAGAAATGCCCCTTTATTCCAAAATTATTCAAAGAGGCGGGCCTAGTTGTATTCTTGGTTGTCAATGGTAGGAATATCTTCAGGCATCCGTTCAGGAATGCGCCAATTCCCATCTGGATCAACCTCCATACCTTTATGTTTGAGCTGCCACCAAATTCCTGGAATGAGCAGGTCATCCTTGAGTATATCAGCAGATTTATTGACCAGAGCATAATCTCTGTTAAACTCCAGCTTGAACGTTTTGGAGGAAGAGGCCTGCATTCCGGCAACCATGTGGAGATTAGCCTGCAAATTATGCTTATCACCAGGGGCTTTAGTATCCTTAAGGTAAGGAGACAGAGTAGAATCAAACTCAAGCTGATCTCCGCATTGGACATATCCAAGGCCAGGAAACAGGCGGATTACATCCTGAATGCTATTGATTCTTAAAATCCGCAATCCAGGAAGCTGCTCTGCACGTTTTTTAAATTTAGAATTTCCAACACCAGGGCATCCAAATGCAAATGCAGTTACAGGAATAATCTCCTTGTGCCCTTTTTCATTAATTCGGCTATTAATCCCACTATTTGCAATATCATATGCACATAAAACAGCAAGGGAAGCACCTAAGCTATGCCCCACAACAGTAATGCTCAGATCTTCATCCTTGTATAGGTGAATCAACCTCTTAAGCTCTGCACAGATCTGTTCTCTGGCACTCAGTTTTCCAAAAGGATCTGTGGGATCTTTAGAGATATATATGAGAACCCAACCCTCTGCAATCCTAATACCATCATCAATGATAGAAGATAATCCTAAGTTTAAAGGAGGGAGCTGGACTGGTTTAAGAAGAACATCATCAATCCACTCTGTAGTTCTAAGAGTACCTCTCAAAGACACAACAATATCTCTTCTGCCAAGCTTTTCCTTGCCCTTGTCATCTGCCACTGCAATAAAACCGCTCCAATTGTTCTCTTTAGACAAGGCATCCTGCCTCACAGATTTGAGAAGGAAAGATGCTGCTGTGTTAGTGGTTGCCGTTGCATAGAAATACCTTGTAATGTTGTAATCTGTACTCTTGCCAGACTTGGGATCATTCAAGCCCACCTTTTCAAACAATTTGCTCTTCCCATAGCGTGCAAATCCTGTATACTTTGAATTTGTGTCGTTGTCGAATGAATCGTAGATTGCTTGCACAAAATCCCCATAACGAACTAGCTCCTTTCGAAGGTCCAGATCTGGGGGATCTAGCATACCCTTCCATCGAGTTTCCCCTTGGATTAGTCTCCATCTAGATGCAAGTGAGAGCAATCCTTGGGTGCTCATCTGTGGTGCTTGATAGTTTGGGAATGGCACATTAGCTATATATTATGCTTAGCCATCGTCCCCAGCCAACCACTCACATTTTCTTCCAAGGAGATAAGATAAGCCCCACAACAACAAGGAAACAGGGGAGCCCGTTCAGCTCTGGAATGGAAATCAGCGGGCTCTATTCTGCATCTCAGGTCATCAACAGGTAATGCAGTGTGAAATTTTGTTGGCTCCCCTATTTCCTTGTTGTGTTGGCCTGGAACTGGGTCATAGGATTCCAAGACCTGCTCCCGGCTCCGCCGGTCGCGGGACCCCCTGGAATCTGCTCCCCAGGTTCCATGCCACACGACAAAAGACTTGTTGAAAACGTGATGCTTATCTTCCTTCAAAGAGATAAGGTAGGCTATGGGAAACAAAAATGTTAACTGACCAAATCCTTCTAATCTCATCATATCCTTCTCATGAAGGTGCCCACTTTGAAAAGAGAGTCAAATTGTGCTTGAAATTGTTGGGAGGGAAGCGAATGGAGGTTGCTCGTGCGGGTATGGAATGCAAGAGGCTTCCCCATGCTTGGAAGCATTATGTAAAGCCTATCCAAATGGCAAGGCCGTCAAAGGGAACAAAATATGTGTGTTTAAGACTAAGAAACTGGATTGTATAATGCTCTTTTAAGGGATTGATTAGAAATTCCACAAATGTTAATCATCATATGGTGCATTTCTAATTTGTAAGGATCTTTGCCCATATTACATACTACCTTGCTTACCTTAAAACTCTCCAAAATAATAAAATTACTTGAAATTGGTGGTCCAGGCTATTGTTATAAGCAAATAGTTTGTGATCGATGTATTATGATGGATAATGTGCGTGGTGGGCATGCCCTATCCCAGGGTTCAAACATGTGCAAAGGAGACACATTAAATACAATATCCCACCATAAGCTCCTTGCCTCTCAGAACGCTTTGTCTTATTATCAAAATTCTCATGCTATCAACCTACTGCAACATTGCACTTTCAATTAAAATTTTGCAATTTCAAATTTGCAGTCAAGTTTATTTCCTAGGCTAGGATCACTTCCATCACATTTACCAAAAAATGGACTGACAAAATCTTTAATGGCTACAACTTTAAAAGATTTGAAGACATCTATGGTAATGGTGTCGTTTATGCTTATATCATTACCAACTGGTATTAATAATCAGAGGCTACTGCCAATAAAGATCTAACATTAGCATATATTAATAGTTACTTGTCTATGTATTCATTTTTCGTAAGCAATGACATCCTTGTGGTTTCATTGAAGACCTTTAGCGCGGCTGAGATGATTTTGATGAGTAGCATGCAATTCCTCAACATAAACGGTCCTTGTCTATCCTAGCAATAATGGTTGTAGTACAGTTTAAAGCACCAATTCATTAATTTGAGAAACGTACAATCTCGTTTTGCTCCAAATAGCTCGTAGCAGGCATATATAGAGTACTTTGTAGATTGGCATAGTGCCTGTGAAGGAAAAAAGGCCTTCAGGTTACTCAATAATTGGGCAATCAACTCAAGGTGAATCCATTCTTTCTACACATTTGATGGAGATTCCACTATAACCTGAGGAATCCCATCAATATTAAGATGCACTTCCAGTGCTGCCCTGTCAATTTGTTGTTGACCCAAGTGCAGGCGATCATCTATATCCATATTCGTATAACCGGTTGTCTACGGGATATCTTGTTCGATATCAGCGTATTCTAAAAAGCCTACTTCCAAGCACCAATTTCGAGTGTCATGTGACGCATTCTACTGCAGTTGTTAATGAACTTCTCAGAGTTGGCCCCAAGAGCTACAACCTTGTCGAGCAAGTCTTCCAGTAGCTCACCCAGACTGTTACTTGCATTGGTTCCCCTGGCACAGATTCACAAACCATTAGAGGCATGAAGACATCTAAACCATCAGTCAAAGCTTTCAGTTTTTGAAAAAGAGGCTTTGCAGATGCTAACACCCTGCTAACATCACAGCATTGATTTGTCTAAAACTATTAAGTTCAGAATTCTAAAATTCAAGCTCCCCCTTTCCAATGATAGATATAAAGCTTGATAATTTTCCATTCGGGCTTAGCCTGCACCATAATATTTAAAATTCAGTATCCCTCTGTTGTGCACCGAAATCTAGCAAATAACCATTAGAAAAAGAATGCTCGCTTGCAATGATAATTTGTCCATGCACAAGATTAGCAACTTGTGAAAAGTTAAGGTATTCATGCAAGTAAGAGGTACAAGCAACAACATACTCCCGTTTACCAGTTGTCTTGTTACGTACTGCCTTTGCTTTTTTCTTTTCTTTGGTGCATTAAATTTATGGTACCACAGTTACAGCATAACTGAGTCTTATCAGGTGTTTTCTTGTGCCATTGTGAGGATTTCCCATTAGATGTACTGCCATGCGTTTCCTTATCTGATTTAGAACTACTTATGTATACAAGAAATTTATCGCGGCGGCCACTCCCTTGTCTTCAGATAAGATTGATAAAAGGGGAATGCTCTTAGCGTCTTACTAACTCAATTATTGATTTTATGCCAGTTGGGATAAACATTTATTTTGATGGTATGGGCAATAGAAGTTCTCAAACTATGTGTGTTGACTAACGTGATACTATTGGTCTGATTCTGATGGGGTGAGCGTTTGGAACATTAAATAACGGTCAATATACTTTTTCCTTGTGTGCCGATTTGTATAATGTATAGTTGATATCAAGTCAAAATGCTGTGAGTTTTGGATGAACCAAATTATAGTGATGAATGTCTAAGCTTGGAGGATCCAAATTGTAGTGCTAAATGTCTAAGCTTGGAGGATTTGAACCTCCATATTTGCTAGAATTTTGAAGCAAGTGACGGATGTAATCTTTACCTTTTAAACTATCCCTATCCCTAATATATATAAAATTATGTCACTCGGTGATCTGAGTTGGAGGCCCCAAAAAAAGGACATCTGGACATCATGTGACTTGGCTTTGAGATAATGTGATGTGGCATCGAAACCTAAGGAAATAGAGATAGAACACGGTTTTAGATTTCCGGCTCCGTGCAGCAGAGGGCTTTTTGAAGGGGGGCAGCTCCGGCCATTCTTCTAGGCGTTCGAGCTCTGATTCTGCTTCGGTTTACTGCTCGTTTAGCTTTCAGCTGCAATTTGCTTGCAATTTTTTACAATCATTTGATGAAAACAGAGTATAGTTTCGTCAAAAGCCCTAACCTTCTCCTAACTGGTTCAACTCCGGCGAGGATTAGAAACCTTTAAAAGGTAAACCCTGTTTCATTTCTGGCGAAGTAATTAAAAAGGCGTTTTTCTGGAGTTGCCGACGTTGCAGATTCTAGGAGCAGTGCCACCCTCTGTAGATAAACAGACAAACATGCTGATTGTAAACAAACAGATTCATGCCCCCTGTAGAGTTTTTTCAAACTTGCGAGTTCATGAACAACTTGAGTTTATGACCTGTGGACTCAAAACAACGCCTTAATATATTGACATTTTGTGCAGTGATGAAGCAGAAGACAGTCAAAAAAATTCTTGGCATTCCTAAGATTCACCATTTGGATGCTCAGTCAAGTAAAATATGTACATTTATAAATTGTCAAAGAAGATTGACATAATGGCAAGGGGATTGCTTAGGCCTTAATTTCGTTGTTCTCTTCTTAAATTCTAGTTCTTATTTCGTTGTCCTTATTTTATTCTTCTATTCTTAACTGACACTAACCAGATCATTTCCTCCTTTTGCAATGCATAAGCAGTGGATTTTCTGGGGTCTGGGTTAGATATTGATGAATAAAACTAAAGGTCTATAAACTTTGTAAATATAAGTGTCGCAACGAGAGAGAGACACCACATTTGAAGTTTTCCATGCTTGCTTGCTTGATTCTTCCCAATTTGGGTCTCAGATGAAAAATCTCACGAGCAAATGTTGCTTCATATGTTGGTGATCCGACATTTGTAACAGGTTAACGGGCAGATGGGCATCCCAAATTCAGATTTAAAGATCATTCCGACAGTCCAAACGTCTTCCCAAACTCTGTTTCTTCGTCTGACTGATGTATTCTGTTTGTTCACCTACTCAATCTATGACAGTCATCATATCTAGCCCAAGAATAATACTAAACATTGACTTCCTGCCTCAGCTTTGTACAAAAGGACAGCCTAGATCTAGAACAAAAAGGAAGCCACGTTCCTTCCTGTTAGAATTAGAATTCTAGTAAATTAACCAAACGTGGATCTAGAACTCTATCTGGCACTGGAGCAATTTCATTCTGTAACTAAGATCAACACAACGCCTTTGATCTTTAAACATATAGCATTCATTGTAGCAAATGAAAGGTACTCCTTTGCAATAGGGATATTGTTCCCTGCATTTCTAATCCACACTAAAGTATTGGGGTGTTCGTATTCACTAAAAACTGAAATGGACAAAGCGGACATAGAGAACTCATCTGTTGTAAATTAAAATCTCACTGAGCTAAGTGTTCCTGCCAGTTAGAGTAACAATATTATGTATGGTATGGATTTAAAGTGCAAAAACAATGACATCATGCTTCTGCCTTCTAAAAGATATCTACAATTTAGTTCCACTATGTAGCTGAAAATAGAAGGACCCAGTCTTAACATTTTATTTTACTGAGCACATTCTCTGACCTCCTAAATGAGGTCATACAATTTAGGTCATCAATATATAGCTGAAGTTAGA
Organism: Isoetes engelmannii; assembly: GCA_011763485.2. Lineage (NCBI taxonomy): Eukaryota > Viridiplantae > Streptophyta > Lycopodiopsida > Isoetales > Isoetaceae > Isoetes > Isoetes engelmannii. The sequence goes on from JAANSK020042243.1 coordinate 7,928, forward strand.
AAGGATTTTAACCTTTTATTTTGCTGAACAACAAGCCCAGATCTAGACTAAGGTTAGTGTAAACACTTAGAACTAGAAACTTAGAAACTGTAGAAAATTACCTAAGCAAAATAAACCTGGACCTAGGTAGCTGCTCTTTTTTTGCAGTTATAATCCTGAAGGATACTAGGAGATATATTAAATCAGGATTAGAACACGTCAACAAAACTCCCTCGAACCATAGCGGCGGCAACGCCGCCGCATTACCGTCTTGTATAATATATACTAGATCATGCGCCAACAGGCCATTGACCAAGTCAACAAATTGACAGCATTGTCCTAAACATCAGGTGGGGCAAGACGAAGCCATGCTTCATTTCGTTTTGCCATGCTGAATAAATCTGGAATACGTGTTTGGGATTGCTTGTGAGGTCCTATGGACTATTTTCCAGCACCCAGTTTCTGCAATTTACCCGTCGTTTTGGGGCTGAACTGTGTCTGCAAAATGGACTGAACTGTGTCAACTGTAAACTTTTATAATTATTGCTTAACTTTTGCTACTTACTTCCATGGACCTGATGGGCGTCCACAGTTTAGAGAATTTGATTTCAACGTTTGCCCTTTCCATTTCGATAATTCCATCCCCCGCTTCCCATCCTGGTGGTGGAATCCAAAAGGGATCGTATCTGCAAATAAAACTTATAATTAGTAATAACTTAGCTCTGCATTCTTCAGTTTAAATGTTTCAATAACAAACCTTTCACTAGACTATCTTCGCTCCTTATCTTTGTGAAGCTTCAAAATACCATAATCTTCTGCCGTGTTTGTGTTAACATGACTCCCGCCAGCACCCTCGTAACGGACTTGTCCACTGATTCTTACCTTCTGCTGGTCTTGCCGCTTTCTCTTCTCACAAGACAAACTCGGCTTCTGGAAAATCCAGTTAAAAGCTTCATCTACGGTGATTAGTCCTTCTTTTCCACATCAAAACAACTACCTACCTGAATAACCTGCTCCGCTGCGGCCTTCAAATCCGCCGGAAGCAAGCATCCTATAATAAAACAAGCGGATCGAAAAGTAAGAGCGGATCGGAAAGTAAGAGTTAAAGACTTATTTACCAGTCGATACAGGAAAGCCATGCCTCGTCCGGCATGTTGCAGCCATCTTTGCACTGCAGCAGAAATCCCTGGGCTCCCGCACAAGCTCAAAATCTCGCAACATTTAAACAAAAGGATGAAAATTCATGATATTCTCCTGATGCTATGTTGTATCTGGAGTGGCGGATATCCTGCTACATTTGGAGGTAGTGCAACCGGAAAAGAACATTCCGGAATCTTTAGTCGTGTGGACTACTACTCTACACGCCACCAAATATAATCATCAGATACCAAAGGGCAGTTTTAAGCTAACTACTAGCACGTCCAGGGGGCTACTATATCTACACTTTTCGCCTACATTTTTTGCCATGCATCAGGGGTAAAATTTAATCTAGGATCCCGCACGATTTGGCTCCGGACGGACAACGGCTCCTTTACCCTCCTCTACCTTTAGTTTTGTAATTCGTTAGGTTATCGTGACTTTTTAATCATTAAAATTGTACACAACCAAATCGCAGAGGCGACACGGATGGGTGTCGCACAATGCCATGTCATCATTCGCCACCAAACCTTCAATTCGGCCACATGCATCTCCTCCACAAATTGGGCGATTGCATGTTAATTAATTTAGCCTAGAGCTTGGACGTGCACCATTTAGGAGATAGTGCAGCTTGCATTGCATCTATTCACATGTGCAAAGAACGAACTCATTAGTCGAATTTGCCTGTACAGCTTTGCTTCTTTTCTTTGGAGGAGTAGCTGTGATTTAGATTTTTAGTCCAAAATTCATGTGCAAGTGATTGTCATCGAACCTACCATGTGGCAATGCAGCCAAGTAGGAAATGCTCAGTACAATATCACGGCCATCACTGAGATGTGCTGCTATTCAAAATGTGAACTCTAATTCATAAAGCGAATGAAGGAATGAGTTTATGTTAGGTATATATCTACTTACATCCAAATCTAATTTCATGTGCAACAAGAAATGTGTGCCCATTGATACAGGGCCTTAGTTGTGGATATACAGATGAGCTTTGTAAGTGCAAAAAAATGTTGTAAATTATCTTTTACTAAATAAATGCATGTATTGAACTACACAAAATGAAAAAAAAAAAAAAACCATCTGGTTGACAAATTTATTCCTAAGTATTTGATGGGTTTTATTAAGAATATAAATATGAGATGGGTTTTATTAAGAAAATAAATAGTGAGCACCCATTAATCAGGGATCTACAACATGTCATGATAGCTGCTGCAAGAGAAAGGTGCAAGTGGCCGGATTCAACTGTTTTTTAAATTTTCTTCTTGACATTTCATGTGCCTAAAAGGGCCTTCATGTATGCAAACTCTTTTCCAGATTGCATTGTAAGAATCGAATGGGCAAGCTTTTTACGCAGCCATAGATTTCGCTTAATGCATGTGACGAAATCTGGAGTTCAGAGATGATGGTTAGTGGAGTTTGAAGGCCCAGAAGAATTAGAATCAAATTTTTGCCAGAGTTGATAAGCTGGAGCAAATGCAACACTTACAGATCATAGCCAGCTAGCTCGGCTTTGGATCAAATTCATATTCTCGAGTCCTAGAGTCTAAGCCTTTGAGTTCTAACTTTATTTGCATGTTTCTGGATTCTTTTGTTTCACATTTTAAGCTTCATTGCTGCTCTGGTCCCCCAAAACTGCCGCATGTTATGGCCGCAGAGCAAAGAAAGCTATGTTTTTCCTCAAGCTCTTCCAGAAAGTACAGCCCAATAATTTTGAGCTCACATTCGGTAAGAAAATTGCAGTCATCGATGCCAGATTTAGAACTGCGATGCATGTGCCTAGTATAACATCTCCAGCCATGCCACACTGGTGAGAATGTGCTTAGATTGATGATGCAAAAATTAAGAAAACAACGCACTGCTGCTCCTACATTTTTGCCAGAACTTGCATTTTTTTTAGCTCTTCAATGACTTTTTGCTCGAACACTGGAAGCAAAAGATGGAGTGCCAGAATAGAATGCCTGTCTCGCCCCTTTCTAACCTGCGGGCACTTTATCCAGCTAAAAGAAATTCCTTAGATCAACACCCAATGTCTGTTGATGCAGAAACGGCAAAACCATCTTGCGCCTTGCCTTCTTCTAAGTTCCGCACGCGTCTCCCGCCATGCTCACCCGCCATGGCCGTTGCTCTACATTGTTGTGAGTTGCTCTGCCACGTCGAGTTTTGAGGTTTGACGGTGCAGATTGTCTTTGAAAACTACGTGGCACATTAAGGTAAGAATGGATTGCGGCGCATAACAAAAAAAGGAAAAAAAAAGAATAATTACAAACTGATTTATACCTATATGTTCGTATAAGAATGTCACCTAAAATGACGTTGGTGCAACGTGAAAGAAAGGGTGAAACAAATTCAGGTGCCACGTGACACATTATTAATAGAATTGGTAATGATGACCACTACTGCAAGGAAGTCGCCCTTTATTTTGAGGGCAACATTCCTTGAAAGTGTATGCCATGTGGTGCTAAGTAATTGGAGAAAGGGCTGAATTTGTTGGAGAAAATCCTAAGTTCAAACTTTTATCTTCTTGCGGGATCTAATTTGTCCTCTAGGTAGTAGGGTTTTCCCGAAAAGATCAGGTATGGTTCTTCTGATTTGCTGATGTTTTGGGGAAAACCCTAACAAAAGTGATCGGATTTTTGATGTGGCACGTGGAATTTCTAATTTCTATGAATTCCTTTCATGTTTTGGAGAGGGGGTTATAGAATGGGCCCCCGTTCGGTACAGGCATCATCTGGGACCAGACAAATCAATAGCAATTACATTGGAAGAAGTATTGCTCCACATGCTAGACGAGCTGGGAAGAGATTTGACTTCTTCTTCGTCTCCTTGGTATTCCCTCCATAGCTGAGAAACCATCTCTTGTCTTTCCTGCATTCGCACCACATCCTTCATCTTGGGTCGATCGTCTGCTGAAGCTCTTGTGCACAACAGAGCCATCTGCACCATCTCTTCAATCTCAACAAGGTTTGCTTCCATTTCCAACAGGGCTGGATCAACAAACTCATTAATCTTTCCAGCAAATAACAACTTCTTCACCTAAAAGGAGATCAGGACGGAAGGTTAGTTTTGTCTTCACACATATTAAGTCTATGAAAAGGGTTTGATCGTAAAGATTATGATTTACAGAGGCATTGTGTTCATACCCATTGTAAAAGCATGATGTCTTCATCGTCAGCAAGACGTGCAAGGTCATATGCCCTTTGCCCGCTCACTAGCTCCAAGAGCGTAATCCCATATCCAAATACATCTGATTTTTCGGATGTTTTGCCTGTGGATAAATACTCTGGCGCAATGTGGCCAAGCGTGCCCCTTACTGCACTTATGACATGAGTTTTTTTAAGATCAATTACCTTTGCCAATCCAAAATCCCCCACTAAAGGTTCAAACGTATCATCCAGCAAAATGTTGGCGGCCTTTACATCACGGTGTATTATCTTCGGGTCACAATGTTCATGAAGATAAGCAAGACCTCGTGCTGCACCTAAAGCTATACGTTTCCGAATCTCCCAAGTAAGTGCTTTTCTTTCGCGATGTTCTACAGTAGCAAAGATGCATGTTTAATATCCTTATTTTTATGTTGGAGTTGTTGGAGCAAGAAATTAGTACTAACCACGAAGTTGTGAGGAGACACTTCCATTTGCCATGTAAGGATAAACAAGAAGTCTCTCTGTGACAGACATGCAGAAGCCTGTTAGACGAAGTAAGTTACGATGCACTGCCAAGCTTATGATTTCCAGCTCCATTTGAAACTGCAATTCTGAACTTTCAGTGACTTCTTCTTTGAGGCGCTTCACAGCAACTATGGATCCATCAGGCAGTTGTCCCTTGTAGACCTTACCAAACCCACCGCGGCCGATAATATTCTCATTATCAAAATTACCAGTTGCTAGTTGTAGCTCCCGTAATGTAAATCGTCTAAGCTGTCCTAAATTTACTTTTGGATCTTCTTCGTCATCTGCATAAATAAATTCAACTTGCATAAATCAATTTATGTAGTTATCAGCAGGTTGCTAATAAGATATTGGTGGGGTATCTGCTTCAGTTGCATTGGTAGATTCAAAATCTATTACTGCACATATTAGTACAGTTGTACAGTGTTAGGCTAATTGGATTGGAAGTTAGCAGGAGTTGATTTCCGTGACTCATTGGAAAGGAAGCACTACTTCATTTCTACCTGGTAGGAAAGATTCTGTTTCCTTCTCTACAACCAGTAATGACAATAACAATGTATGATCACACTTACATGCGACATCAAAATAATCTTCTGGATCATACTTACATGCGACATCAAAATAATCTTCTGGACTCTTGCGCCGCCATAAGTAATACGCAACAGCTCCACCAGTAACTACAAGAACTGCACTCACGACGACAGCTGCGATAATGGCTTTAATTGGCAATGACGAAGACACATCTTCACCTGAAGTAGTTAAATCAAAAACAAAAAATTCAACAGCTGCCCAAGGGCACAACATGAGAAATGAAAAATAAGGCATACTATTCTGAGTCGGAGGAGTTGGAGAACTTAAAGGTGGTTGTCCAGGGCATTGCACTCCTATTGCTTCCCCACAAAGTCCATTATTATTCGAAAAACTGCAAGGATAGCATGCCATTTTAATTTAGTGACCTTGGTTAAAAGCACGCGTACGATATGCCACCTGTTAAAGTATCTGTACCATATGTCAATGGTTTGCATTAAGAGGTGGCGCAGACTTTACCTTAAGGGAGTAAATCTTGAAAATGAGCCATTTGATGGAACAGATCCAGATAAATTGTTGTTTGATAGGTCACTGCTTTCCACATGCATATTATTATAAGGCATCATCATTTGAAGTAAGTTAAGAATTGAGATAAACATTTTGCGCACTCACAGGACTTGAAGGTTGCTAATCTTTGTCAGAGAAATGGGAATCTCTCCATGAAGGCTGTTATTGTTCAAGCGGCTGCACAATTGACAATAGTGTTACCATTTTGAAACAAAAAGGTTGGCAATTATGAAAAAGTGGAAAGACAAGCACATACAGGTATCTAAGCTTTCCTAGTCTTCCCAGACTGTCAGGTATTGTAGATGTCAATGAGTTTTGATAGAGATCAAGGCTTATTAGGCCACTAAGATTCCCGAGCTCGTCTGGGACATTCCCAGTAATGTTATTATTGTACAGTTCTCTGTCATTTAGAAATGTAAAACTTAGTACACTGAGAATATGATAAGCAATAAACAGTTAAAGGTGCAGGCTTTTATTGAGAGTTCTTTTAGAAATAAGAAGAAACATGAAGATGCCATGGAATCAATATTCTATGTTCAAGATCCTAAGCGAATGAGGTTCAACATTTCAAATTGATCGTTCCGAGAACCACTCTTCTCAGGTTATGTGGGTTGGAAATTGTTCTGTCTTTTAGTATTATAATCTGGTTTACTTCCCAGAGCCTGTGGGCAATACATGGATCATGCTTAACTAATACCTGCTAGATTAAATGCCATCATATAAAAGTCTTAAGAGGCAACTTACAAGTATTCTAAATGACTAAGTTTGCCAAGTGATGACACCAAACTTCCAGATAGTTGTTGGCTCCCGAGTTCACTGCATAAAAGCACCAAGCATTACTGTCAAGGCTCTACTGTGTGTAATAATTCTGCTATAGCTGGAGCTTACATGCGAATAACATAATAATCATTGCTGCAGACTATATGGTCCCAAGTACAAGGGTTTTGCAAACTGCTACTCCAACTAGACGTTGCACTTGTTGGATCATGAAGTGTCTGTTTAAATTCAAGAAGGATGTCGCCTGCAATGAAATCACACATTAAACCCTGTGGCATAGTAGCAATTCGGGTATCATCTATCTGATTGTGCATAAAATTTCAAAAAGGCTTGTGCTGTTCCTGGCCCAGACTTGAGGCAGGAATCTATTCCCTCGATTGGGGCTCTCATTTCGTCTTTAGGAGAAGCCTGCTTAGAGAATAAGAAGTCTGCTCAGCACACTTTGGCTGTCATGTGTTCAATTATCTTTAGATTGCCTAATTTCCTACTACAGCTGTTACAGCATTCAGAATGTAAAGACTGTGTCCTGTTCCTTATGGCATGGAAATTCTTGTGCTTCTGCTCAAGAGGATCTCTCTCCAATAACATACGGTGAAGAATGCACTTTTCTTCAATTCTGATGAGTCTGGGAGGAGCTTTCTCCAGTAAGTGTGATGACACTTCCTAAGAAACTTTTGGGCCATACACCTACCTACAAGCCTATGGCTAAAGATTCTAATGAGATTACACGGTTTTTATAATTGCCGAGCGAGCTATTATGCCTATTCCTATTTCTTGTGTAACAGTGATCCTGTTCACGGAAACAGAGAATTGCTGTTTAGGATGTACAAAATCCTCATTCAGTTTATTTGCTTTACCGTACTAGAGAATGCTGGGAGGTAAAGGAAAAAACCTTCATCATTGGCAAAGCAGCCATGAAATATCATCGGAAGCAGAAGCAGGGCGAAAGCCCAACTCGCCATAACTGTTGGCTACAAATTCTGTCAGATCTTCTGAAGTATGTCATTGCATCTAAGGAAATGATCCGTTGTTAAAGCGCAACTTTTTGTGGGTTGGCAGAAGGGAGGAATCATTCATAATAGTGGTGCTCCGTTTTGGATTGAGAAAAAGAGAGCAGGTTAGAACAGGTTCTTACTATGTGAATTAGATTAATGAGAAGCGTGTTTGAAAAATGGAAGCAAAGAAGGAATTTGATGGGTCCATAAATATTAAGTGGTTAAAGAAAGTCCGGTGCTCATCCACGCGTACGCTCAAGTCGCCCCTCTGTTTGACAACGCCCTGCAACTTGACTGCAGCCGCCAGCAAAATGTGTTACTAAATTATAGCCGTCCAAATTATTGCATACAATATTGCTACCGCCCATGCAAGCCTTTTGGGTATTTGTTGCGGCAGACAGGACATTGTCACCTTGTCGGAAACTATCTCTTCTTTTTGGCTGGCCCTCTCGGATAAACACGTGCTTCCATCCAACTTTTTCACAAGAGCATGCTTTCTTACACCTTTTACAACCTTTATTGTACTTCATTCTCCATCTCCATTGCTCGTCCATATACAAGGGTACTTCAAGTACCTATGATTCCATTGAGACTACTTTGAGGCATGGTATAGTTATAAACGGGCGAAGGTGATTCCGCGGCGGAGCATTCCTTCTCGTGGAATCACAAAATTAGCGTAGTAACTGCGCAGTCACGCTGACTGCGTCTATCCCAACCATTTTTTTGCTCATATTTTTGAGCAGGGAAATCCCGTCCGATCCAGCTCCAAATCAGTTCGAGCGACTTCCATGTTGGTCGGTTGAAAGGGATTGGGCTTGCTGATCCTTGCAAACCAAAAACCTCCTTAAGCGCCTTCTTATTCGATAAGTTCTAAGATCACAAAAATTTGCCCTCAAAATGCTAACATAGTACAGTTTTAAAATAACATGAAACTCTCCTGCTAAAAATTTCAGTTTTTCTGCTTACTTTCAGTAGGAATGGAGTGCGGGTATTTAGCTTGTAGGCTGGGCTAGATCCAGCAGGAAGTGTGCCGATTGTGCTTTAAAAGTTTCTCGAACCAAGGTAGTAGGACTTACCTTGCAGTGTAATTATGCCTTGTGCTTCCTGAACTTTCAAATATAAAGATCTCCCAATTCCCATGTTACCACCAACAGGAGTACCTTCTTTATTTGTTACACCTTATTTGTTACACATGTGCCAACATTAAATATCGTGTTAACTGAATCCTCAGATACAACCCTTGTAATGGTGTTTACATTGTCATTTATGCCACCTTCTGAATTAACAAGACCCCAGAGGTCTTCAACCTCCAAAATATGCTTTATAGCATCTTTCCACACTTGGAATCCGGGTCCTCCCTTGTAAACATGCTAGACACTGTAGAAATGCTCTGATACAAAATGTTGAAATTAAGGTGTAAAGCATTGATATCACCTTCTACAATCCACTACAAGTCTATTTTTAGTGTTTCATTTGGCATCATCGCAAGGTGCCTTTTCCTATATCATCTTCTTCAACCCTCTTTTTCTAGCGGGCTTCTTCTTGGGCCTATTCTTCTTGGCCTGAAAGAAGTATAACGGATGATGTCATTTGCCAATTTTAACCAAATTCTCACTAATTTTGCTGCTATATGCCTGGAGCTTTACTTAGAACATCAGCCGCTTTGATTTTCTACTGCCTCTTATTTTCAATTCCCTCATACCTACACTTAATAGTTTTAAATCCTCATCCTTGCTTCCCCATTCTAGTGGCCTCAATCTCCAATGCCTTTTTTAATATTATTGTATGCAATATTACCAATGGCCTTCTCTCAAACAGAGAATGTCGAACCAGAGATGGTCGCACGGACGTTTGACATTGAGAAATCTGCAACAAAACTCCATAGAAATCAATTGTCATATTTAACGGGCAATCCGATGTTTAGCTATATCATATTGGCTCATCTTTAGATTGGAAACACTTTAGAGAAATGATTTGTTATATTTTCTAGCAGTTAATCCTGAAAAGTAATACATTTGTTGCTCTCTTTGTTTGGGTCTCAAAGGCCAATTGATCTCCGTGGATGATAAAAATACATCCTATCCTATCCTATCCTATCCTATCCTAATCCTATCCTATCCTAATCCTATCCTATCCTATCATATCCTATCCTATCCTAGTCTATTCGATTATATTCTAGTCTATTCTATTCTATTCTCACTGCTAAATGGGTAGCAATTGCTAAAGTACAAGTTATCAGCGAGCCTATTACTACTAAAACTTTTTCGTTGAAAACCCTTGAGGTGAAGGTTTTTCATCTTGGATAGTAATGGCCTTGTTGTGCTCTTCTATTCTTGTACTGGGTCCCATAAAAGTCAATTCAATCGAATCAATTTAAATCAATTTTGACAAGCTATGTGTTAATGTTAATGTCATATAACCCATGTGCATATTGGTTCTTAATGTCTTGTTCGACTAATATTCAAGGCCATTAACTCACGATAGTTTCGTAATAAACAACAAAGTCAATAGTTATGATATATAAAACATTAATATTCATGGTTATGATGAAGCATCTTATTGATAATGGAAAAGCAATAGTGGAATCATGTAGTTAGTGATCATTGTTTACAACTAGTGTCTAATCAAGCTTTGATTGTCTATACAAGAAGGTCCAGTCAAAAAGATAAAAGAGTATCATAAACTGAAGGAATTACCTCCCCAACACGTGAACAATATGAAACTCACAAGGAACTCATGATGTCACTTTGATCTTATTCTAATGGATATACATATATCATGTATTTTATTTGTGAAAGTTATTTTGATCATATTCTAATAAGTACATATATTTATGTTTTATTCGTAAAGTAAAGGTCTGGATATCACTTACATTATTCCAAATTGATGTGATTAGAATAACAATAAATAATATGAAACATAAAATATATTTCAAGGAGTTCATGGCATCTAAAGAAGAGAAGAAAAGATGAAGTAATTCCCATATGATACGAGATACACTAAATATTGTCTCAAAATCTCATCAAAACTGAAATAATCATGATATGATATGATGAATGGAGTGACGCCCTTCAATAAAAAACTGAAATGATTATATTACTTGGTGATGGGAGAGTTTTGAGTATTTTGAGAATAAAACACTTTACAACAATTATATAGTTTTTAAAGTGACATAGTCATAATATTTTTATTAAATAATTTAGGTATATTGAGTCGAATTGAATTTTACCGTCCACGGTCAATCGACTTATGGGACTTAGAACAAGAGCGCATCAGGCGTATTATTGCCCGGATTTAAAAACCCCCGTCCCGAAGGGTTTTCGAGGGAAAACCCATGGCAGCAATAAGACTGCTGACGAGCTGCTCTCATTCATGTTACTCGAGACTGCTTGGAAGTCTCTTGTGTCCACTAGCATGTTTGCTGCCTCTTCCAACATGGAGGGATGCAACGGACGGGACCATTCATCTTCCCTTTACCATGGATTATGTCCATCATGCCCGGCACGGATGTAAATTCGAGCACAACTAGTATCATCATTTCGTGGATTGATTGGCATCACTGTTCGAAGACGAAATCCACATCTTCTTTTGAAGCTCCGTCTTGTTTGCCTTGCACCCTACAAATATACATGATGAAGTATATACACATGTTAAGTGGTTGTCCGGGGAAATATTTGAGCTTTCATATCCATTACCTCCTGAATGTATGATCCTAATGATCGCACTGAAGTTGTGCTCAGTATCATGTGTAGCGGCTCGTCGGGCATGACCAATTGAGCGTAGCGTGTTCGGATTTGATTTTGCGTCGGTCAGCTCTGGAACGTGAGACATGCATCCTTAACCGCTTCCACCTTGCAGCATAGATAAAGCCTATTCTGGCGTAGTTCCACAATCCATTCGTCTGACTCAATTCTGAGACGGTAGGAACCTGTGCGATTACGCGTTTTCATGGGCAGATGTGAACGCAAGTAGAGTTGTGTGCCTCGTTCCAGCGTGGGATTTATGTGGTGCTTATAATGTGTTGTTTTGACCTGCTCTAGGACCCTGGGATCCCAAAGTTTGCTGAGGAAACTTTGTTTCTACATGTATGCACCTATGATTCTGTACATTCCATCTATTTAACCAATGAGCACTCTTGTCCATCTAATAGCTCTGAGGAATTGCGGTTCCATTGCCACGGTGCAAGCCAGGTTCGGGAGACGAGCATCGTCCATATTGACCACTTTCTGGAAATCGATGATGTGTTTATCAAGGGCTATTCTCTGAAGAGGTAAGAAACATATGTCCTACAATAGAATTTGATATGGGACCGTGGATTTCACTTTGAGTGCCCATGCTAAAAAGGCTTTATGCACCTGCTTTAAGTCATTCCAAGTAGCAAGGGACACCACCGAGCTCCAAGCTTCGACATCGTATAGAAGAATGGGTTCTACCAATACCCTGAACAGATGTGACTGATGGCCCAATAATAGAGTTTTGCTCTGTGGTTGATTGCATTTACGTAAATTGATGAAATGTGCGAAGTACCATGTAATATTTCAAAAACTTTAATCTTGTGATGCAAGAATACAATAGCATGTACTCAAGTTCAAATCATGAGGAGCAGCTTATGTAGTAGTTTAGACCATTTTTATTGATGTCGCAATTTTTGACCATTGTGTATTCAATCATATTTTTGACGTATTTTTGTACTGTTGATATTCCAATTTGGGGTTTTCATCGTGGTGGCTAGGATTTAGCCTCAAATGGCATTTTTTGAGTTGATTCTGGCCCAAAGGGCCAAGATTTAAGGACAAGGCAGGATTTAGCAAGCAAGTTTCTATGGGAATGGGGAGGCATCTAGATGCTTTCGCCCAGTTGGTTCAAGCACGATAGTTAAAGTGCCATATTAATTTCTTTCTGTCAATCCTCAATGGTGATACTCAAGTTCAAATCTTGAGGAGCAGAGTTTAGACCATTTTTATTGATGTGGAAATTATTGACCATTATGTATTCAATCATATTTTTGACGTATTTTTGTATGATTGATATTTCAATTTTAAGGTTTACATCGTGGTGGCTAGGATTTAGCCTCAGATGGCATATTTTGAGTTGGTCCTAGCCCAAAAGGCCAAGATTTAGGGATAAAGCAGGATTTAGCAAGCAAGCCCAACCGCGATAATTTTATTATGTTTCAACATTTCTAAAGTGAAAGTTAAGTTGCCATTGAAATGGACTTGCGTAGACGTATGAATAGCAATCTCAAACACATCTACCACAGGTGATGGTGGAGACGGGGCGTATGATTCTTTTGTGCTTAGTATCTGATGCTCTTGCGTTGCACATGGCAGCTCGCCGTATACTCCCTAGGACCTTCCCGCTCCAACGGTGTAGGGCTACACCATCGAACGAGCCTCATTTGACTCGTACTTGGGATGCCAGCTAGACGAGTAAGGGACGCGAAGGAGTCATCTCATCCCTTGCTCCAGGGGCACTTATAAATAGCAGAATCAATACACTATCAACACTAACATATAATAGAATATGCCACCGCGTGAGGTGGCACACATCCATCCATCACTAACATATAATCTCGTCCATCCAATATAGGGTTGATACAACACTTACGCTATAATCCTATAATATAAGATAACATGCAATCGCCTGAGGTGGCACACATCCATCCATCATCACATCATCGAACAACAACATGATAATTGATACATGGCAAGGCTCCTACCTAGGCTTAGACTCAATAGGGTGTACAAATGACAGCTAGATCCTCCAGATACTAGCAGACAAAGTCATGGCAATGGCGTTGGCTAGCATAGAAGGATGGAAAGGGTTGACAACTTTAACCCCTTGAGTTTTGTTTGTATGAGCATAACAAAGGTTTTTTTTTTTTTTTTTTTTTTTTTGGGGGCATGGTTTCCTAACCCGAGATGACCCAAATCCCGCGATTCTAGCCTGTCCACGTGTTCAGCCATGTCAGCAAAATTGAATTCCAACTGTTAGATCCGTTAATTTTGAATTCGACGGTCGTGAAAATTAGAAAATCCTTGTAAATTACCCTTCCCCTTCCCCTGTCCGACTATGGCTATCTATTCCCCTTCAGGACGCCCTTTCAGCTGCACCCAAAACAGGTTCGACAGGTTCCATATCTGCAAAGCTCAAAGCTCTTTCTTGGATGCGTATATTTTCCTTGGTTTTTTATTCATTTCATTCTTTGGTGTTAGATGAGACCTCTCTTACAAGACTCACTGCATGAAAGCGGCGAAGCACAAGTGCGTATGCCTGCAACCAAAATTGCCTCTTCTTATACTAAATGGACAATACTCGAACATGTCTAGTTGTTACATGAATGATACATCTCCTTCAGACCAATGTAGCAGGTTGGTGGCCTCAATTTTCTGCATCTTTTCTCTTTCTTCTTGCAGAATATAGTGACATGATCATGTCCTAGAGTTTCTGGGTTAAACCAGGTATTAAGAAGAAAACAAAATGAAGTGTCTAATCAGATTTTCGAGCAAGGAAGAACTAAGGCACCAAAATGTGATATTCTGCTGAAGGTAGAGGCATTGTGCAAGAGAGGACATTTGGAACAAGCAGCGCGAAAACTCTTTCGCGCACTCAAACGTTTGTTTTCGAGCACCCGAAATTTAAATTTTTTCGAGTGCCCGAAAGCTAAAAAACGCGTGCGCAAAAAATGCTTCAGGCACGGGAAGTATGAATTTCGCGTGCCCGAAAATAAATCGTATTGGCGCACGCAAATTCTGAGTTTCGAGTGCGCAAAAACTGCTTCGGTGCATGAAATTCGGCCTTCGGGTGCTCAAAAAAATTCCGACATCGGAATTCTTTTTTGCCGTATTTTTGACGTGTATTTATACGTCAAAACATTGCCATATCAAACAAAAAATGTGTGTTACGTATAAAACGTATGCAGTATTGAACCTATCCCTGGTTGTCTCACCATACAAAACCCTTCTACATTCATATACCCGAAGCAATATTCTATACCTCGTATAAAAATATCATGAGTCCATTAGTTGTTTCAAATGTTTCTTTGCTAGAAAGAAATCAAACCATGGTTCATAGTAACTCTTAATGTCATCCTAGTTTGGCTCATTAGTAAAGCTTCCTCTCTTCTTCTTTTCCAGTTTTCCAGTTCTTCTTTGTTTTTCCTATCCTATCTTTTCCTCAACCTTGCTTTTTTGCTAGTCAATTTACTTGGATACCTTTTCATAGTATGTTTATGTTTACATACTAATACACACTAATACACCAATTAAATGCTTAACTAATAACACATTCTGTTAATTTATTTTAATACATGTATACAGTAAGTACGTCATACTCAATAATGCGACCAATAATTCTGTTGGCATGTTTTTGCCTTCTCCTTCTTCTCAAGCTTACACATAATCCACAACAGTGACATATGGAACATCCTCAACGTGACATCTGGGACATCGATGGACTGATTCCAGAGTAACTGATCCAAGGTTCGACCTATCTCTGGAGGATCCCGTAGCAAGTCCTTGACCAAGATCTGCTTCTCCAACCTACGTCCAGCATACATCTCATCGAAATGAGTTTTCAGTGTGTTACCTTCCCAGAGATGGTCCATATCCAGCAATCTCTTCAGAGCCTTGACTTGGACAATAGTCCTTTTCAGCCATGCTAGCATTTCTCCATCGGTTGCCAAATCCCCCTCCTGCCAGATTTTTTTTTTCGGGGGGGGGGGGGGGGGGGGAGGCTCTAAACGCCCCATGCTTCACAACTTTTGTATCATTGAGCAAAAGGATGTTTAAAATCATTCCAATCTAGCAGTTAAAAAAACCATGAAACCGAAGGGAAACAACTTATAACTTACTCCTGAACGTCTGAATGTTGCCCTCCTTGGCAATGTAACAACTCTCCTCCCGTTGAAGCTCACTAAGCACCACTAGAACCTCAGTAACCTGTTGTCGGCCTTGTCGAGTCCTCACCATCTCCTTTGATCTCCTTCAAGCGAGTTCAAGCAATGTTCAATCAACACACATATATATAGGACACTTAGAAGAACCGTTGCAATGACCGTTGCAAATGACCATTGCAGTGGCACTTGCCGAAAGTATATAGCCTTGGAATTTGCTCTTGGATATCTGTACTTTTATACATAATATATACAGCACACAAACAATATGTACATTGTTTTGCTTTTAATAGACATGTATATGCAGGTAAAGACAAGTAGTAAAGATTAAGTATCTTAATTACTAAGTCTTTTCCATGTAATTAGCTAATCTTCACATATTATGCTTATATTACATAAAATTAGTAATTTTCATCTAATATCTGATGTAAGTTTTGATTTTGTTCGTGCCCTACGGTATTAAGAACCGTATTTCACAAGTTATGGGAGCACCAAATTTTGCACCGTGGCTACGGTGCGAAATTGTGTTTGCAACGGTTTAGGGGAGTGTCGAATTCGCACCGTGGCAACGGTGCGAATCTTGGCCATGCTCTCAGTACATGGGCAGACAACACTGGGATTTGAACCCAGTAACACCATTGTTATTTAGTTGTTTAACTATTTTCATTTAAAGAAAGTACAGCATGAGGCATACAAAGCTTTGTCTTAAACAATTCTTCCCTAGGTTTTCCTACCTTGACACCATCCACCAAAAAATGGAAGAAGTTTAAGTCACATTCTGATTCCAATATAATTCTCACATACCATTCTTCTTCGACTTTCAATGTTTTAAACAATTGACCACTTTTGAAGATAGAAATTTCAATTACCGCGGAATGGGTACCGTCACCATCGTCTTACTCCACCAGAACCCATGACCATCTACTTCCTTCTTTCACTTCCCTCCATCTTCTGTACTTGAAGGTAATGTACACATTTTGCTTTCAAATACAATACCTTATTCGAACGCTTTCTTTCTTTATCCGGCAATCTACACTCTCAACTCCTTCATGCAGCCGGGATGATCACTTTTCAAACAATATTCTGTTTTCTTGATATTCTAGACATCCTTGAACAACGCAATAAACATATCAATCGTTAAATTAATCTTTATGTGTCCACATACTCTACCTTTCTCCTTCAAAGCACTGAATATTTCTTGTGACAATTTCGTCTTTGCCAGAAAAACGGAATTCGAATCCATTGGGCAGGAACTAAACTACGATAGTGGGGGCAATGGCAAGTCAATGAACCAAATATTATGAACCAAATCCCTCTTTCACGTAGCTCCACTGCTTTCTGACCTTCAAATAGTAACGAACCAATATCATAATAGGAAGCATGAAAGATGCTTGTTACAGAGCTCGGTGGCTCCAAATCAACCACGTCGAAAATACAGAGCCCTGGAGATCCAAACAGAAACAAATGAGTTGATTTTGTGACATAAGGATGAAAGAAAGAGCTTGAAACTTACAATTAGCACGCAGCTCAGGGAAATTACGTCGAGATCTAATTTTTTCTTTACCCATGTCTGATGGTGTATGTAGATGCCGCAGCTGGATAAATACTTCCCCTCTAACCTCAAATCGGGTAACAATAACCTTCCAATGGGATGAAATCACATTTATCTGCCTTTCATTACCCAGTGAGGACTCTGGCTCCCAGTTGAATTGTAATGAAGCTACCAAGATACAGATTGAAGCAGCCGAAATCGTTCTCAACTGTGACAGAGCTAATCGCCATCTAAAATGAACCGAAAATAGAATTATAATTTGAAATAACAATTTCATATGAAATAGACTAGCTAAAAGAGAGCATACAAGCGAATAGCTGAAAAGGAATGAGAGCAAATTAGAGATTGAGAGATGCGAAAATACGAGCGAACTTGGAAAGGGAGGGTATTTATAAACAGCCGAGAGTTTTGGGCGGTAATTTAGGGAGGGAACGTTTTGTAATTATTGCTTCCTGCCTACCGAACCTCCAGGGCAAGCACGTATGGAAAATGCCGAACCGCTGTTTTGACGACACCTGGCATGGGGAGGCAGCCATGGAGGAAGAAAGGGTTGTACGCGCTTGCATTTCTATTGGCCACGCGATTTCTAGTATGGCATCGAGTTTGGGACAATAAGTGATCCCACAAAACCTCTAATGGCACTCACTCACCAACCACCACACCTTACTCATCTACTCACCACTAGCCACTCACCATGCCATACTCACCTCTCACCACCCACCATACCACAACTCATCAACCGCCATACCTTTGCTCATCCATTCACCACTTACCCTATAACTCACCTGTCACCATTCACTATACCACAACTCATCCACTCACCACTTGACATACCATAACTCACCCCCATCATAGCATAGCTTATCCACTCAACACTCACTACTTCACAACCATAGCTCGCCACTGACCCTAAACCACACATAGCTCATGCACCATAGTGGCAGCCATTGCACAAGATGCCACAGAATAGCACACAACACATGCATACATGACATCACATTCTATTAACATAGTGCCACACCCTAAAATACGCTGCGAATTGGTAGTAGACATACCTAATTCCAGAACTGGACTTGAGGTTACAATAGCTGTTTTGACAGAAATAATCTAGGTCAAGCTTGAGATTTTTTTCTACATAGAACTAATTTAATTGAACATGTACCTGTAAAGACATATTTCTATCTCAAAACATTACTCTGCTTTTCTGTTTTGGTTGTAACTTCAGATTGAATGTTAGTGGAAGCTGACTTGGTTTCTTCCTGCTCGTGTTGAATTTGCTTATGCTTTCTCTTGGTTTTGGAAGAGCTGGCATTTGCTTTCTCATCGGGAGTTTTATAATAATTCAAGAATCTCTTCCAATTAATAGCCTTCCCCTTTATATACAGATAATAGGCCACTGCTCAAGTTCCAGGAGCCATTCCACCCCATGTGTGTGTCTTCCCTGTAATTCTCTTGTAAACTTGCATGAACTCCTTATATTGTTCAGCGCTCAGATTCTTCAACCTATTCAAGGAAAGATATGCCTTAACTTTTCAGTTTTGGAAAAGAATTTAAGGAAAAATACCTGTAGCCGGATTTGTTTGGCACTTTGTGCCCCCAAAGCTTCCTTAGATCTTCGTGAGGCACAATCTTTTGTTTGATGAGAGATTTCATCGTGTAACCAGTGGCATTCAACTCTGATTCCATCAGGGTTCAAGCGGCAAGAAGCAGCAATACACAGAAGAACAGGTTATTCCTTTCTGGTTTCGAAGAGGAAGATGATAATGTGGCATAAAATTCAAAATAACCGGCACCCATTAAATCGCGCTCCCGCGATCTCCGCTTCGCTATGCACCACCCAATTCCACTACAAACAAGGTACACAAATGTGGTGTCAAAATGCACGTTTTTAAGACACCTTAGCGTGCTTTTACCCGACTGGGGATGTCATACTTTCTCACTCGGGTACTGGTCTGCTGAGAACAGAAAATCATGTGCTAAGCCTCGTTCTGCTTGGACAACCAATGACTCAGTGCAACGTGTGACACATTCCAGTTTCAGCGACTGGCTTAAGAAGGATGCGCCTCCCCATCGGAGTTGTAGAGTCTCTGAACCCATCTCCTTTGTTCGTAGAGGTAAGCAGGACATCATGAACTCATTGAAGGGTGGCGCTCAACAAGCTGCCTTGTCCGCACTCAGTCACATCGAGCAAGTCTCATCAGGAGGGGGGAGGGGGCTATGGGAATGATGTGGTTGTTAAGATTGACCAGGAAGAGCATATGAAATACATTGAGAACTTAGTGGCGTACTATGTTGTTGATTACTGGACTGGAGGCAACTTTGACATCAAAAGAATTTTCTGGTGGCTAAGCTCACTTTTACGGAGAAATCACATCTCCTTCTTTGAGTCTATCAAATCTTTGGGTAAGGGTTTTTTTCTTGTGATGTTTAAAGTTGTCGAAGATGTTGATAAGTTGATGGTTGAGGCAGTTGACACGCTGAGTGGCACAGTCGTTTTGTTCCAGAACTATTTTCTAGGGTTTTCTATTGACATGCCTCTCAGAGCAAAGACTCCTTGTTGGTTTCAAATTCTTGACTTGCCTCCTGACCTGCTTGCACCCTCTTTTCTTAAGTCTATTGCAAAGGCTTGTTCACATTGTGCACTCCATATCCGGCGGCACAAAGGTTTTGTGGCGCTTCCAATGGATAAAGCGATCCCTGAACAAGTTATCATTTAGAGTGGCCTATTTTACTCCCGCTTTAAGCTACGCATGTTGAACGCGGCTAACCTTTCTCGCTGGTTCCCCTCTTTCAAGCTTCCAGTCTATGCTTCGTACTCTTTTCCCCCTAAAACCGTTCCTGCCTCTCCATCTATTTCTGCAAGGAACCTGTTGCACCTTCGCCTCCGTGTCTAGTGTCTTCTCAACCTGCTCCTTCGACTGTTATTGCCCAGCCTTCTCCTTCCTCTGTGCACCAGGTGGCTCTGATACCAGTTGCCCAATCCTCTCCATTGCCGTTAGTGCCAACTGTCTCATCTCCTCCCTCGCCCTCACTAGTTCAACAGGATTGGACCGAGGTCAGGTCTAGGCGTCAGAAATGCAACCAGCATATTTCTTGGGCTGACCTGGCTGATGATGTTCATCCATCATCTGCTCTCGCGGATGACAGAGATTGCTCAGGTTCAGGTTCAGATAATTCTCTTGATGGAGATGTCGTCATGCAGCCAGCTGATCAACTCGCGCTGGTTCTCTTTGATGGTCCACCTGTACTGGTACACAAAGTCTCAAAGAGAAGAAAGAAAAAAGGTGTGACGCTCCCTGACGGTATACGATGCTCCCATCGTATAACGCCGGGGACATTCCCCTCCCCAACGGGTCGA